>RJWM01010177.1:47500-64630 GCA_004363535.1 Dasyprocta punctata
CCAAATCTCAGACGTTTCCAACCAAGATGTGTTCTACACATCGCGCAGTTTCTCTTCTACGAGAAACTCGATATACAAGTAAGATGCAAAATAAAAGATACTGGCCAGGGATGTAGCTCAGTGGCACAGTGCCTGCCTGGCAAGCACAAAGCCCTGAGTTTGATTCCCGTACCAAAAAAAAAAAAAAAAAAGGATAGATACTAAGTAGGGAGACAGATCTTTCTCCAGTGGGAAGGTGGATGGAGAGAGCAGTGGGAGATAAAAGCAGGATTAAGACGTGTTCCATGCATGGACCAACCTAACACAAGGATGGGAAACACCATGTACTGCAGACACGCACGGATAAAAATCAATCTTAAAAAAGAGTAAAAGAAAAAGAAAGAAATGTACTCTAACAGAATGGACTCAACCCTGCTGGGATGCAGGTGAGCAGAATGCTTGCCCCATGAGGCTGAGCCCTGGTCCCCATTCCCAACTCCAAAAAGAAACATTCATGAGGACCCTAAACCCTAAATGGGGTCCTTGGACAGGAGATGGTATTAGGGGACACACTGGAGAAGCCTGAAAGAAGAGTGAATTTGAGTTTGGTTTTTTTGTTTCTTTTTTCTTTTCTTTTCTTTTCTTTTTTTTTGGTACCAGGGATCGAACTCACAACCTCACATCTGCCAGGCAGGTATGTATGCTGCTGAGCTAAATCCCCGGCTCTATTTTGTGAGACAGGGTCTCACTATGCAGTTCAGGCTGGCCTTGAACTCACTTTGTAGCCCAGGCTGGTCTCAAACTCACAATGATCCTCCTGCCTCAGCCTCCTGAGTGCTGGGATTAAAGGCGTGCGCCACCAAGCCAGACTGGATTTGAGTTAATAAGAAGGTGTGCAAATTGGTTCATTAACTTTAGCAAATGGGCTGTGCTTGGATAAAATTTTGTGTGTATGTGCACGAAACAAAACAAAAACCCTAAGTCTCTGAAAGTCTGTTCATTACACCGGGGTTGATGGCTCACACTGTAATGTCGCCACTCTGGGAGGCTGAGGCAAGAGGACCATGAGTTCAAGCCCAGCCTGGGCAACTTAGCAAGACACTGTATCAGAATGAAAAATCCAAAAGAACTGGGAATGTAACTCAGTGCAAAGACACTGGGCTCAATCCCAGGGCTGAAAGAAAAAGTCTATTAATTAAAAAGCAGAATTTAAAAGACATTCAAGCTGACTCTAATGATGTACTCCTGTGGTCCCTGAACTCGGGAGGCTGAGGCAGGAGGATTGCTGCAAGTTCAAAGCCAGCCTGGGCTGCAGAGTGAGACCCCATCTCAAAACAAAACAAAACACAAAGGATGCTGGGGATGTAGCTCAGAGGCACAGCGCCTGCCTGGCAAGGTCCTGAGTTCGATTCCTGGTACAGAAAAAAAAAAATACTCACAGAAGATGTGCAAAAGATAAGCCCCACAACCCTGAAATTACTGTGTCAAATTTCTGCACAGCTTCTAAACACTTCTTATTCTCCGTTCTGTCTCATCTGGACGGATGATCAGCAGTGCTCGACCAGCACCGCCTGTAGCTCATACCTTCACGCAGCGCTATTCCTGCGTCTCTCAGCGTCAGCGCCGTCCGCGTTTGGGGACAGAGCCTGCTTTGCCGACGAGGACACTGGACATTGCTGGGAGCTCAGCGAACGCGCCCGCAGAGGGCTGAGTCACGGCGCCCTTGGAAACCACGCGCTGGTGAATGCCACGGCCGGGGCTGCTAACTGGGTCCAGGGAGACCAGCGCTGTCTGCGGGCCGCGGTGGCCTTGAGGAGATGCTGTTTCCAAGGCAACCTGCAGATGCCAGCGCGTGGACCACAGCCCCCCGCCGAGGAGGCCACCCCAGGGTGTGGCTGGGGCTCCAGTGCAGACAGGGTTAGGGAGAGGGAGGGCGGGGCTGGAACCCATGTCCGGGTCACTGCCTTTCACAGCTGGGAGACGGCGGTGCCGCTCTTTGCGCCACGGGGACACGAGACGGGGGCCGGCTGGGGTGGGGAGGATGGGAAGTTTCGGCTGGGACAGACTGAGTTTCAGGTCCCGGTGGACCACCAGAGAGGCTGGGAGTCTGGAGTCTTCCTTCCTTCCGCGTGTCTCTGGGAAGACCCAGTCCCTCTCTCGGGTGCAGAAGAGCAAGGAGACTGGGAAACGCCGAGGTGTTGTCCCTCGGTAGGTGACAGGAGAAACACAGGGGAGCACCGGGACCCTGGGAGATTGCTCGGTGTGAGAAGGAAGTGGGCTGCTGAGCCGTGCAGTGATAGCAGGGGAGTCGGGCGAGGCGGCCCACGCCAGTCACTCCAGCACTCGGGAGGCTGAGGCAGGAGGATCGGCGAAAGTTCGAGGCCAATCTGGACTACCCAGCAAGACCCTGTTTTGAAACATCCAAAACAAAACAAAAACAAAAACAAAAAAAAGGGAGAAAAAAATCTGGAAAAAAAATGCTATGGGATTCTAACTAGTCTGAAAAAGATGAAATTAAGGAGACAGTGAAATGATGGGTCAGTGGTTGCCAGGGTGACGTGTGGAGGGGGAGATGAGTAAGCAGAGCCCAGAGTTTCAGGGTGGGGAACCCACTCTGTGTGGCACTAATGGTGGGTGTGTGTCGCTGTGTGTGGTTTTCAGTGTGAAGCACGCATCCTAACGCAAACTGTAGACTCCAGGTGACCAGGACGTGTCCACGCAGGTTCACTGATCGCAACAAGCGTGCCGCTCTAGCTGGGCCTGGTGGTCCACGCCTGTCATCCCAGCACTCGGGAGGCTGAGGCAGGAGGATTGCAAGCAAGTTTGAGCCCAGCCTGGGTAACTCAGCAAGAGTCTGTCTCAGGATAAAAATTGCAAAAGAAATACACAGCAGAGAGGTGATCTGAAGCGTGTCCTTTGTCTTTTGTTTGACCTTGATGGAAGAAACATTCTGTCTACCCCCTCGCTTTCCTCCCTCCCCTCCGCCTGGGAGCAGCAGGCCTCTGGGTAGGCTGAAGCTGGGCTGGGAATCAGCAGGTCTGCAGAACAAAGGGTAAGTGACTTCGGGGTGGGGGAGCTGTGCGCTGCTCCATCAGAAGCAGTCTGCGGTCACTCTGAGCCCTTGGCTCCATCCCCTGCCAACCTTGAGGACCTCGCTCGGGGATACACAGGAGACAGCGAACCAGATACACACTTGGGGGGTGCCAGGACCTCACCACTCAGAGCCCCGGGACCCCACAGACCCGGACTCCTGAGTCACACTTGGGTGTGGGAGTATAGCGGCCAGAGTCAGAGAAACGGCAGCTACTGGGAGACCAAGAGGGAAGCTGAATCTGGAGGAGAAAGAGGAAGGGAGGAAACCCAGGAGGACTTCAGAAAGCAGGAGTGGCCACCCATGTCCAGGGCTGGCCCGGAAGTTCGTGCGATAGAGTGAGTAGTCACGTTAGATGTGAGGTCCTGGCGTTCAGTAGTGACCTTGGCAGAAAGAGTCTCAAGGGTGTGCGGCTCAGTGGGGTCGGGGGAGAAGCACAGGGCCAGAGGGAAGAGGCAGATTAGGGAGTCAGACAGGAGCTGGCTGTGCTGCCCAGGGGTTAGAGCTTGCCAGGCATTCTCAGGGCCCCGGGTTCCCGCACCCTACACACTGCAAAGCAAGAAAGTTCGCTGATGTCTCCTCACTGAGCTCTTCTCCCCCACCACCCCAACCTCCCACGTCTGGGTCCTCACTGTGCGCTCCCTGCCCGCCCCTTGTCTTTTCACCTTTTGCTGTGAAACTGCACAGTCTCAGAGATAAAGAGTTCTTTGCCAGGCTGGTGGCGCAGGTCTGTCAGCCCAGTACTGGGTAGGCTGAGGCAGGAAGATCACCACAAGTTTGAAGCCAGTCTGGGCTACATACATGTAGCGAGATCAAGGCCAGTTGAAATCATTTAGCAGGAAACCCTGTCTTTAAAAACAAAAAGAAAAGAATCCTTCAACACCAGCTAATCCAAAGCTTCACCCAGAGAGCACCGCATACAGCCGATCCTTGATTCCTTTCTCAAACAGGAAGCTCGTTACTGAGCGAAACATTTTCTTCTAGCTCTGCTAGCTGCAGAGTTATTTTATTTGTTTGTTTTGTTTTGAGGTAGTCTCTTGTTTAAATCACACATTGTCCGGGTTGGGCTTGAACTTCAGATATCCTGCCTCAGCCTCCCAGAGTGCTAAGATTACACAGGTATTTCTTTAGCAGAAGCATGCATACAGTAGGTGGTCAATTAACATTTACAGAATCTGTTTCCCTGTCTTCTCAGGAGTTTTTGAGTCTCCATTGCTCTATCTCCCACTCCCTCCCCTCCTCCTCGCTTCTTGGTTAAAGTGCATGATATGTCCTATATATGAGCATAATTGATCATTGTTGGAGTATGGAGTAATTCATAGCAATCATAGGTTTTTCTTTTGGAGGTTTTGTTTTTTATTTATTTTTTAAAACACGGTCATGCTGTGTAGTCCAGACTGGCCTAGAACTCAGGGTGATCCTCCTGCCTCAGCCTCCCAAGTGTTGGGATGATAGCCTGGCTCACTTTGAGTATGTTAAATAACAGAGCGTCTACTGTGTGCTAGCGGCTGAGAATGTAACCTGGACAGACAGACACAGCCTCCATCCTTTGGCACTATGTTCATGTTGAACATGGGCAGAATTCCTCGCTGATTTCAATTCCCACCATTGCTCCAGGGGGAGGAGCTGCAGAGCGAGGTGAGACAGGTCGTTTGTGCGACGAGGAAGGCTTTGTGAGTCCTCCTCCTCATGCACTAGATAAGTAAAACTGGCCACACAAAATCACTAAGTAAATAATATGAACAAACCTCAGAGGCAGAAATTTATGACAGAGAGAGACCTGTCCCCATGCCTGGGGGAACCCCACCCACATTCACTCAGGGCTGGGCCATGTGACTTGTTTGGACCAATAGAAACCATGACCCCGCCCACATTCACTCAGGGCTGGGCCATGTGACTTGTTTGGACCAATAGAAACCATGACCCCACCCACATTCACTCAGGGCTGGGCCATGTGACTTGTTTGGACCAATAGAAACCATGACCCCACCCACATTCACTCAGGGCTGGGCCATGTGACTTGTTTGGACCAATAGAAACCGTGACAGCAGCAGAGGCTGGGAGCTCATTTGCATACTGAAATAACAGAGCGGCTATCACTACAGATCCAACAGCCAGCATGACTATATGGAGAGTGGTGCACGCCTGTAATCCCAGCACTTGGGAGGCTGAGGCAGGAGGATCACTGCAAGTTTAGGGCCAACCTGAGCTACATAGTGAGTTCAAGACCATCCTGGGCTACATAGAAAAACCTGTCTCAAAAAAGAACACAAAAAAACTCTCATACATGATATTGAACAAATAAGTTCTCAGCAAACTGAGGAAAAAAGAGGATTTCCTCTACTTAGCACAAAACAAGTATCAGTCTTTGTTGGAAAGGACTGAATGTTTTATCTTGGGAGTGGAAGCAAGCCAAAAACATCTGCTGTTAGCGATCTCTGCTCTACACTGCCTAGAAGACGAGAGAGGAGAGAAATACACAGATCGGAAAAGGAGTCACACGTGATTATCTAGACAGATAAAAAGACGCCAAATGAGAAAAGCATGAAAACCTACACCAAAAAATCACACCGTGTATAAAAAGGCTTCTAGGCTTAATGAATAAGTTTAGCAAAGTCAAGGGAATCCATAATAGAAATGAGTTGTGAGCCAGGCATGGTGGTGTGTGCCTGTGATCCCAGGACTTGGAGGCTGAGGCAGGAGGAGTGACATGAATTCAAAGTCAGACTGGGCTACATAGCAAGATCCTGTCTCAAGAAAACAAACAAACAAAGAAACACCCAAGTATAAAAAAGAAATGAGTTGTATATGAGTTGTGTTTCTACATATTAACCAGACACAACTGAAAATTTAAAATATCAGTGCCATTTGGGGGAGTACTGGGACTCAAACTCAGGACCTCGCACTTGCCAGGTAGGCACTGCACCACTGAGCCATATCCTCGGCCCCCAAATACCATTTATAGTAACATCAAACACACTAAATACTATGCCTCTTAATTCTGGTGCTTGGGAGACTAAGGCACTGAAATTGGCATATGTACAAATAGTACAGATAAGATCAACAGTTACAATCAGTTGATCTCGATAAAGACGTCAAAGTAACTCAGTGAAAAAAAAATAACTCAATGAAAAACATAATCTTTTGGGGTTTTGTTGGTGGTGGCGGTGGTGGTGCTTTTTTTTTTTTTTTTTTTTTTTTTTTTTTTTTTTTTTTTTTTTTGTCTTTTTGTCTTTTTTCTTTTTGAGATGGAGTCTCACCGCATAGCTCAGGTTGACCTTGAACTCACTGTGTAGCCCAGGCTGGCCTCAAATTCGCTGTGATCCTCTTGCCTCAGCCTCATACCCTGGGATTACGGGTGTGTGTCACCACATCCAGCGTGTCTTTTTGACAGATGGCATGGAAAAAATTATGTATCTACATACAATAAATGAACACTGACCCTCAGCCCATATGTCAAAATAAATGCAAAGTTCATGATGGACTTAAACCTGGAAGCAAAAACTATAAAACTAGATGAGGCCATCTGAGGTTAGAAAAATATTTCTCAAAATCCAAACACCAAGCCATTCGAAATGATAAAATGAAGTTCTTCAAAATGTGAAACTTTGCCAGGCATGGTGGTGCACGCCTGTAATCCCAGCATTCAAAAGGCTGAGGCAGGAGGATCACCTCAAGGTTTAAACCAGCCTGGACAACATAGAAAGACCCTGCCTCAAAAAATATATACACTATTAAGAAAATGAAATCACCCTAACTTCTCAAAAACAATTAAGGAACTCAGTACTGAATTATATCCATTCTGTAAGACAATCCCAAATTGGTCCAGAGAGATGCAAAGAATTCACAGAGATCTCTGTCAAGCAGAATTTGGGCCATGTGTCCCATGTATTTACAATACCTGTCAACACGCATCAGAAAGGGGTCAGTCAGCCGGGCGTGGTGGCACACGCCTTTAATCCCAGCACTCGGGAGGCTGAGGTAGGTGGAGCGTTGTGAGTTCGAGGCTGGCTTGGGCTACAACGCGAGCAGCTACATAGTGCGACCCTGTCTCAAAAAATTAGGGCCACAGCACTCGGGAGGCTGAGGTAGGCGGAGCGTTGTGAGTTCGAGGCCGGCTTGGGCTACAACGCGAGCACAAGGCCGGCCTGAGCTACATAGTGCGACCCTGCCTCAAAAAACCAGGGCCAGGAGTTTGGCTCAGTGCCTTAAGCGCCTGCCCTGGCAGGCGCGAGGTTGTGAGTGCAATCCCCGGTTCCGCAAAAAAAAAAAAAAAAAATTAGGGCCAGAAGTTTGTCTCAGTGGCTTAAGCGCCTGCCTGGCAGGTGTGAGGTTGTGAGTTCAATCCCTGGTGCCACAAAAAAAGAAAGGGGTCAGTCAAGTTAACGTGCTGCCTTGATAAAAAAAAAAAAGAGTCCCAAGTAAAAGCCAAATTGAATTCATACAAAAATTTAAAAATGCCAACGTAGTAGCTCACGCCTATAGTTCCAGCAATCAGGAAGCTGAGGCAGGAGAATCACCAACAGTTCAAGGATAGCCTGGGCTGCACAGTGAGTTCAAGGCCAGCCTACACTACAGAATGAGACCCTGTCTCAAAAACCAAAGGAGAGGAAAAAACTAAAAAAAAAATGGAGATGCCTAATATCACATAGGGTTTAGTTTTTTTTTTTTTTCCCTAGAAGTGCTAGACAAAGCAATAAGGCAGGATTCAAGCCAAGGAGGTGGCACATGCCTGTAATGTAAGCATCCTGGGATGCTGAGGCAGGAAAAGTACAAGATCAAGCCCAGCCTCGGCAACTTAGCAACTTGGTGAGAACCTGTCTCAAAGTAAAAACAAATAAATAAAAAGGGCTGAGGATGTAGCACAGTGTGAAGGCCTTGTGTTCAATCCCCAGTACCAAGAGAAAAAAAAAGAAATCATGAAACAAATTGATATAAGATGCTGGGTCAGGGAGGATCCAACCAGAAGATAACTAGCCAGCTGCCCTGGTAAGCGGCGCAGTGGGTTCCAGGAAGAGAAAAGTCAGCACCTCGCATGAGCCTACCAGTGCATGGGCTGAGAATCAACACCACCACCATCACCACCACCCCACCCCAACCCCCCCAACCCGTAAGCAAACTGCTGGTTTGGAGGACTGACTAAGTTGATAGCAACTAAGGTACAGAAAGTAACTAAATGCTTGCATCGTTTGGTTGATTTTGCAGGCCTGGGGCCAGCAGTCTGAGCAGCTCTTGGGAAGATGACAGTATGCAAAGTAGCAAATATGGGGGAATTCCCTTCTGTCTTGTCTTCCTGAGGCCCAATATTGTTCTCACTGTTTTGCTTTATTCTGATTCATTGTTTTGTTTTATTCAATATTCTGTTTTGATTGGTTTTATTCTGTTTTGTTTTTGGTTTGATTTTGCTATACCCAATGGAATGGTCAACTACTGTGAAGATACAGAAAGATACTATAGTAGCTATTGTTTTCCTAATATCTTGCTTTGAAGTTCTGTGCCAATTCTACTGCTTCGTTTTGATTGACCTTGTTCTGTTTTGTTGTGTTGGATTTTACTATCTTTAAAATAAAATTTAAAAAGCAAAGTGATATAACAATATGTGCAATGCAAATTACAATGGATTGATAGCTTTGCTATACAGCAAACATCTCGCCAGTGGTAGGCCCTGGTATCTACCCCTTGATTAATTGATTAATCATGACGGAGCCTGTATTGCCTGCAAAACCAAAAGAATTTACTAAAGGACTCTTTACAGAAGAAGTCAAGAATGCATGATGTCAGAGAGGCCAGAAACTCAGGGCCTCAAGCATCTGCCTGGAGCCTCGACCCTGAGGTTTCTATTTAAGGTCAGACTGCAAAGACCGGCATGGTGGTATGCACTTTAGTCACAGCTGCTTTGAGGTGGATGCAGGAGGATCCTTTGAGCCCAGGAGCGTGGGGCCAGCCTGAGCAACATGGTGAGACCCTGTCTCAAAAAGCAAACCACTCAGCCACAGAAGACTGGAGAAAGAAAGAGTGGTATTTACATGCAGTGGAGTGCTACTCTGCTGTGAAGAAGGTTAAACTTGAGTTGTTTGTGGGAAAATGGATGCACTTTGGGACCATGAAGTTAAGTGAAATATGTCAGACACAGGAGCTTAAAAATCACAGGGCTTCCCTTATACGTAAAACCCAAGTTATAAATATAGAGAAAAACAAAATATAGGTAATAAGAAATAGGAAGATAGATATTTTGCAAAAGCTAAGGAGGCCAAGAAATGCAAACAGAGGGGAGAGAGGGAGGAGGGGAGAGAAAGAGGTGAAAAAAGAACTAAGATGTGTTTTGTGGGTGCACCACCTCCCCACGAGGAAGAGAATCACTACACACTGCATGCATGAACAGATAAAAAATTTAAAAAGCTGTGAATGGTTGCACACGCACTTATAATCTCAATACTTTGGGAAACTGAGTCAGGACAATCACAAGTTTGAGCCCAGCCTGGGCAAATTAGTGACTTACAGAGATCCTGCCTCAAAAAAATTAAAATTTTTTTAAAAAAAAGCAGGCGTGGGGCAGACTGTGGAATCTGCTTGCTAGTACATCATTGAACAAGTCCTTCATCAGCCTGGACCCCAGCTTATTTCTAAAATGAAAAGCAAAGTAGGATTGTTACAAGGATTAAGTGGGAAAGGAAGTCGGAAATAGAATGGGACCTCAAATTCACTATGTAGCCCAGGCTGGCCTGGAACTTGCAGTGATCCTCCTGCCTCAGCTTCCCAAGTACTGGGATGACAGTCAGGCCCCACCAAAGCTGACTCCTGTTATAGTAGAATGGCACCTTCTTAATTAAGTTTGTTTTGAAGTATCTTATTCTTTTTGGTCCTAGGGTAAAGGGAATCGTTTTGAAATTTTCACCCCTGGGGATATTTTAAATTGTGACCCTCAGGTGGAGGCTCGTTTGTTTGGTTTTCTCCCTTAGTGGCGCTGAGAATGGAACCCACGCAGCTCCCAGCACACATCCTGCTCCTGAGCCCTCCCTCCGCCATGTCTGAAACCCAGCCTGGCACCCACGACTGGGCCGAGCAAACTGTTGGTGCTGCCATCGAGGGTAACGTGGCCGAGTGCGTCCAGCAGAATGATAAGATCGGTCGATTCTCCCGGTCCCTCCATGGCTGGGTTCTTCCCTCAGAACAGCGGAGAAGTGGTGAGCTCTTGCCTGCCCCGCTTCCTTCAGCCACGAAGTGGGGAGCAGCATGTGGCCGGGGGCGGGGTAGTCCTGGCTCTTTGGGAGACTGAGGCAAGAGACTTTTTTTTTTTTTTTGGTCTTTTTGAGACAGGGTCTTGCTATGCAGTTTGGGCTGGCCTTGAACTCACTTTGTAGCTAGGCTGGTTTCGAACTTGCAATGATCCTCCTGCCTCAGCCTCCCAAGTTCTAGAATTACAGGTGTGCACTACCATGCCTGGCTAAGAGACTCTCTTGAGTCCAGGAGTTTGGAGCTGACTGGAGCAATGTAGCAAAACCCCATCCTAAGAGGAGAAAGAAGAAAAGAGATCATCAAAAATGCTGTTAAAGATTTGTATGCAGGGCTGGGGATGCAATTTTTTCTTTTTGTTCTTTCTTTCTTTTTTTTTTTTGTACTGGGAATTGAACTCACAACCTCACACTTGCCAGGCAGGTGCTGTGCCACTGAGCTATATTCTTGGCCCCGTGGTGCACTTTAGCAGTGGGGCACTTGTTTAGCATGTGAAGAATCCTGGGTTCCATCCCCAGCACCACAAAAAGAAATCAAAAAGAAAGGAAGAGAAAGAAAAGAAAGTATCACCAGCAGGTGTGGTGGTGCACACCTGTATTCCCAGTGCTCTGGGAGGCTGAGGCAAGAGGATCCCAAGTTGAAGCCCAGTTTGGGTGACTTAGTGAGTTAGCAAGACCCTGTCTCAAAATACAAAATCAATTCACAAAGTGATCTGGGAATGTAGGTCAGTGCAAAAGTTCTGGGTTTAATTATCAGGCGCAAAAAGGCAAAAACAAAAACAAAAACAAATCATCATCCTAGTTTGAATTACGGCAGGGAAAATTTAAAACAACAAAACAACCATGGTGCAAGGGGTCATGATTTCAAGGAATGTTTCATCTTTCCTTAACAAGATTTTTCTGGGGCTTTACAGATTATCAAAATAAGACAGCCGGGCATGGTAGCACATCCCTGTCACCCCAATACTTGGGAGGCTGAGGCAGGAGAATCACTGCAAGTTTGAGGTCACCCTGGGCTACAAAGTGAGTTCAAGGCCAGCCTGGACTACACAGTTAGAGCTTGTCTCAAAAAACAAACAAACAAAAATCCAGAACAAATGACCACATCAGACTATGGAAGAGGACTTGCTTAGCATGTACATGGCCCTGGGTTTCACTCCTAGTGCACACACACACACACACACACACACACACACACCAATCTCATCATCAAAGGGTGAACGAAGAACAAAATAGAATCACAGAAATTCCCCCTCCTTCTCTCACCCCCAGGGTGTGGTGGCGCATACTTGCAATCCCAGCTCCTTGGGAGGCTGAGGCAGGAGGACCACATGTTTGAGGTCAGACTGAAAAATGTGGTGTGAGACCCTGTCTCCACATAAAATTCAAAACAAAAACAAAACTCTCACCCCACCTCCTCTCCCTGAGCGCTCACAGCTGCCGGCTGCCTGGCATAGACTGCAGGGCTCCCAGGCAAGTGCCTACGTGCACAGCGTAGATGCTCTGAACCTCAATGTAGCCAGACCGGACCCAGCCCTGCTGGGGTTCTTATTTTTTTTTCCACAGATCAACATTCCCAGGGATTTTTCCATGTCCATAAATACCGGTCTGTCTCATCCTTTTTAATGAGTGTGGAGTGTTCCCATAGCAAGCTGAGCCCCGATTTATAAGACTAAGGCTACATTGTCAGTCACCGAAACTGTTTTCCATCCTCCGCTTTTACGAGCCATGATATCACTGCCAAGAATGCCGTGATTGACTCCCACCCACCCCAACCGGCGTCTACAGGGGATCGCTCGTTCCAAGAAAACGGAGTCAAAGGTGATGTGATTGGGATTTGTTGTTGTTGTTGTTGTTGTTGTTGTTATTGTTGTTTGACCACTTTCAAATTTCCTTCCCCAAAACGCCTCAATCGTTTGCACTTTCCCAGCCCAGCAGGGCTGCGCTGCTCGCCTTTCCCCATCAGGAGTGAGACTTCATGTGTTTGTGCTTTTAGCTTTTGCCCCGTTGAGGAGGGAAAGCCGAAAGGTGTTGGATTGCTAGTGAGGTTGGGTGTGGAGTTGTTGTTTGTTACTGTTTATATTTTGAGCCCGTTTAGATCTATGGACACCAACCTGGACTACACTGGGTTTCCAGGTTGTGTCGCTAAACCACTCTGTCTTGCTTTCTAGTCGGCCAAGTGGAGATAACAGTACCTGTCTCTTGTGGTTGAGGATTCTATTACTTAAGACACGGAAGCCACATGCGGAATGGTGCCCAGTATATAGTAAGCATCCAGTAAATATATATTGTAGCCCAAGCCGGCCTCGAACTCACAACGCTCCTCCTACCTCAGCCTCCCAAGTGCTGGGATTAAAGGCGTGCGCCAAGCATCCAGTAAATATTAACAATGATGACAGAGAGACACAGAGAAATAACCATGTTTAAAAAAAAAGTTTTGTTTGTCTTTTTGAGACAGGGTCTCGCTATGCAGTTCAGACTGGCCTTGAATTTACAGTGATTCTCCTGCCTCAGCCTTCCGAATGCTGGGATGACAGGCTTGTGTCACCACACCTAGCAGAACATTAAAAAAATAAACAAAAGACTGGGCATGATGGTACAAACCTACCATCTTAGCACTCTGGGAGGCTGAAGCAGGAGGATATCAAATTTGAGCCCAGCTTGGGCAACTCAGACTTAATAAGACTCTGCCTCAAAATTTACTCAGACTTAATAAGACTCTGCCTCAAAATTTAAAAAGGACTAGGTACAGTGACATACGTGTGTCATCCCATCCCTCAGGAGGCTGAGGCAGGACACTTGCCAAGAGTTTGAGATCAGCCTGGAGTACATAGTGAGTTCAAGGCCAACTTGGACTACACAGTGAGACACTGACTCAAAAAACCAAAAAAAATTGTTTTTAAAAATTAAGCTCAGTGCCAGGGATATAACTCAGTGGCACAATGCCTGCCTGGCAAGTGCAAGGTCCTGAGTTCAATACCTGGTACCCCCAAAAAAATTTTAAATTAAGCTCAACACAAAGGCTCTAGGTTGTATCTTAACTGCCTCCTTCTCCTTAAAAAAAAAAGAGGAAACTCCCACAGAGCTTCTTCTATCATTTATGACACAGATATCTCTCCAGCTGTTGCTTCATTCATCTCCTTTGCTCAGCCTGGTTTCAGATCTCCCAATCTGTCTGTCCTGCCCTTTATGTCCCTGAGTTTCAATCACAGCAAACACAAGGTATTTAACTTAAGTGAAGAATAAGAAACCACGGGTGGTAAAAGAGAAGACATTATTATCAGAGTTCACATCTGGGTGGTGGAATGCCGATAACTTCATTCTCATGTTCTGGGGTCGTTTTTGTTTGTTTGTTTTGGGTGGTGGTGTTAAGACTGAAAGTCAGAAAGCTAAGCATGGTGGTGCACTCCTGTGATCCCAGCAAGCGGGAAGCTGAGGCAGGAGGGTCGCTGAGAGTTCAAAGCCAGGCTGGGCTGCAGAGCGATAAAACCCAGAGCCTGTGCCCGTGGTGCTCAAGCGATCCCCTCCGTTTCCAGATGTCCTCGTGAAGCCGTTTCCAAATGAACCCACGTGACCACCGTTTAATGTTTCATTTCCTAGATTTATTTTAAGCACATGGGTAATCATCTTATAATGAGAACAATATCTCTACTCCCTAATCCGCTCCAGTCCGATGTTTTCTCCTGAAGGGCAAGAAAGCAAGGAGCCTGCTGTCCGCGCCCACGGCAGGGACGCCCCCTGCTGGCAGAAAAATGGGGCGCTGGCAAGGAAAGGGGAGCCGTGGTCGAGTTTTACTAAAAGGGCAAAGCAATCCTTTAAGCAACCCGAGTCATAGGTGAAAAATGCAAAGATTGGGCCAAGGATGTAGCTCAGTGGCACAGCAGCTGCCTGGAATGCGTGAGGTCCTGAGTTCGATTACCAGCACCAAAAGAAAAAAAAAAGAAAAAGAAAAATTCAGAGGAAGAAGATACAGATTTGCATATATATATATATATATATATGAGATAGCTAAAATGATTATACTACTAATCCTATTAGTTCTTGGGGGGAAAAACAGTTCATACTCATATGATTAGATCAATTTGCATGTCTGTGTCTGGTAGTCTAAGAAACTCTTGAAAATAACATTATGCAATGTAACAACCATTGTTAAATTCCTGCCATCTTGTTTTGAAAGCCTAATTTTTATTGCTTTGGGGTTGTTGTTGTTTGTTTGTTTGCCCCTTTTGGCTTTCATTTTTCTTTTCTGTATGTGTGCTTTTCTCTCTCTCTTTTTTTTTTTTTTTCTTATTTTTTGTGGCACTGGGGATCGAACTCACACCCTCAGGCACTGAAGCCACTGAGCCAAACTGCCAGCCCTAGTTTTTTGAGGCAGGGTCGCACTATGTAGCTCAGGCCGGCCTTGCACTCGCGTTGTAGCCCAAGCCGGCCTCGAACTCACAACGCTCCTCCTACCTCAGCCTCCCGAGTGCTGGGATTAAAGGCATGTGCCACCACGCCCAGCCCTGCTTTTCTCTTTAAAATAAAAATATCCAACTCTGGGAGCAGTTATACCCAGGGTCACCTAATGATTGAGGAGCAGAACACAGCCTTCTGCAAGTCCTGTTTTATTTGTTGTTTCCTTTTTTGAGGCAGGTCTCACTATGTGGCCCAGGCTGGTCTCAAACTCACAACGATCCTCTCGCCTCAGCCTCCCGAGCGCTGGGATGACAGGTGTGCACCACCACAGTCAGCTTGCCACGAACATTTGTGCACAAGTTATTGGAGGACATGTTTATCTTTTTTTCTTGCATGGTTGCCTAGGGATTGCCGGCGCCTCTGTGTAGAGGAGATTTTTGGACACAGCCTCCCTGCTCTGTCTGGGTGACATCTGAGCAGCACTTCCCTCTATATCCACAGCTGTTTGCAGAGATGGGGCTGAAACATAAAGAAAGCCCTCTCGTGCGTTTGTTTCCATGCATCTCTGACCCAGGGAGATGCATGGATCTCCATGCATCACTTCTCAGGGAGCTCCTTGTAGCTGCAGGCGAGGTGGCCTGACCCTGAGCTCGAGTCCTCATGAAACAGCAGGGTTTCTCGGCACTCCTTGAGAAGCAGAGAGAGGTCCCCCGGCAGCCTGTCTCAGTGACTGTGTCTCACCACGGGTACACAGTACCTGACACCCACAGCTCCAAGGAGGAGAGGTTTACTTCAGCTCACAGCTCACAGAGGTTTCAGTCCAAAGTCCTCTGGCACCACAGCAGGCAGCATGGCAGAGGGGCATCATGGAGGCGAAGCAGTCCATAGCAGGGCTGCAGGAAGTGGAGAGGGATCAAGGGAGGAGGAGAGACATAGACCCTTTCAAGTCACACCCCTAAGTGGCCACCTTCTCCCACCCAGCTCCACTTCCCAATATCACATTTCACTATAAATATATCAGTGGACAAATCTGATGAGAATCATTCCTTCATGATCCTATCACCTCCTCAAACCCCCCCCCCTATGGGCACATGAGGCTTTGGGGAGGCATCTAGATACAAGCCAAAACACAGCCCAAGAGTCTCCAGTTGCAGCCCATCTCCAGGTCTGTTAGTCGTTCATGATGTGTACCAGTGTTTGCTTTCTCTTCTGGGCACGTGGTAGGGTTGTTTTCATGCACTTTTAGCATGGGGTGGGTCATGTGACTTGTTCTGGCCAATGAGCAGTGAGCAAAGATGTGTCATTTCTGGGTCAGAGGACTGAATTCCTGGAATGAGGCCCTCCAGAGATTGCTTTGTTCCTATGACCTGGAACATTCCAGAGAGTGGTTGCTTTGTCACTTGGCTGGTGGCAAAGAATCTCCAGGAAAAAATCCCCAGCTGGCCTTTAAACCCAGCACTTGGGAGGCTGAGGTAGGAGGAGCATTGTGAGTTCGAGGCTGGCTTGGGCTACAACACGAGCGCGAGGCCGGCCTGAGCTACATAGTGCAACCCTGCCTCAAAAACTAGGGCTGGGAGTTTGGCTCAGTGGCTTAAGCACCTGTCTGGCAGGTGCGAGGTTGTGAGTTTGATCCCCAGTGCCACACACACACACACAAAAAAATCCCCAGGTGACCTGTGATAGATATTAAAGCGAAATTATAGTTGTCCATTGATACACGCTAGAAATTGCTTCTGGGATCCCCCATGGATACCAGACTTTTATACAAAACAAGACTTTTATACAAAACAGTGTAGTATTTGTGTAGAACCCATATACATCCTTCTGTATACTTTAAGTCATCTCTGGATAAATGTACTACCTAAGGCAGTGTGAGCATTGTGGAAATAGTTATTAACTTGCATTGCTTAGGGAATAATGAGGAGAAAAAAACCTGTACATGTTCAGGACATGACATGTCTTACAGGTGTTTTCAATCCATGATTGGTTCACTCTGAGAATGCGGAATTCATGGATGCCAAAGGCTGACTGTACTTTTGTATCATTTTAGGCCACCGAGATTTTGGCACCACACATTACAGCAGCATAACTTAACTTATCCAGACTGACATCGACATCACCCACACTATGATGTGCATGGCCAGCCAAAGGCTCTAGATTAGTTTTCTCAGACTGTCGTAATGAAGTATGACATGGTGGCTCCAGCAAGAAAAATATGTTGTCTCTGCCAGGTGTGGTGGTGCACATTTGTAATCCCTCTGGTGTGCTGGGGCAGGAGGATCACAAGTTCACACCCAACCTGGGACATTTAGCAACTTAGTGAAACCCTGTCTCAAAGCAAAATATAAAAAAGGGCTGGGAGTCAGTTTAGTGCGGAGGCTCTGGATTCAATTTCTAGTCACGCAGACACACACACACACACACACACAC
>RJWM01010178.1:0-64591 GCA_004363535.1 Dasyprocta punctata
GCTTAACCCATTGAGCCAAACTCCCGGCCCTAATTTTTTTGAGGCAGGGTTGCACTACAGCTCAGGCTGGCCTTGCACTCGCGTTATAGCCTAAGCTGGCCTCGAACTCACAACACTCCTCCTACCTCAGGCTCCCGAGTGCTGGTATTTAAAGGCGTGCGCCACCATGCCCGGCTCATAATACATCTTCTTGTCTTCAAAATTGCTGTCCATACCTTCAGACATAGTAAAAATCAAACAAAACAGAACAAAATAGATCCAATAAAAATAAAACAATGAATACAAAACTTCAAAACAAGATTAATAGTAAATCCAAAATGACTACCATAATATTTCTTGTTATCTTGGAAATAGCTGCCCATGCCATCAGATATAATAAAATGAAACAACACAGAATAAAACCCAACCCAACAAAACCATGAAAATGATACAGGACTTTAAAACAAGGTAACAGGGAATTAACCATGGCCACCACCTTCAGAAGGAGAACCCCCATAGATGCCACATTGTGTATTTTTATCCTCTGAACAGATGATCACACTCCTGGCTTAAGTTTCTCATGCTGGGTCCAATGACACCCTGTAACCTCCTCAGACCCTACAAGCCTCTGAGTGAGGGGGGGTTCTGCACCCACACTGCAGGGAGAGGCAGGAACCCAGGGAAGTGTCCCATCCAGGGTGGCACCAGCAGTAAGGCACACAGCCAGGTGCCACCAGGTCTTCTGGACCAAGCTCAGTGCTCTTTTTGACACCCCATTTGCCCACACTCTCACAGCCTGTGCCAACTTGGCCACCCCAAAAAGAACGCCTGAAGGTCCTTGCTTAAAAAACAGTCTACAATTTAGTGAGTGTGTTGGTGCTTTCAGCTCTCATCTCTTTTCAGCTGACAGGCAGGTCTGTGAAGGAACCAAAGCCAGAGAGGGAAACAGGGAATCCGTCCCTTCATCTGCAAGTACTTTTCAATACTACAGATACCCTTGTTCTCACCAATCCAACAACGCCCTGGGGTCCCAGAGCTCTGCCCGCCTCAGGGCTCACTCCCAAGGTCTACAGCAGGACAAGCCAGCCACCTGAGACTTCCCTGGACCTTTTTAGACACAAGAGCTCCAAATCTTTCCTGTCCGAATTCTCAGAGGACAAAGAGTATGAATGAATATTTATTGTATAATACATTCTAGAAACCATGTTCCTAAGATATAGGATATGCTTTTCTCCTCAATATTGAGAGCCCTGGGGGGTCATCTAGGGTGTGCATGACATTCACACCTATTTTAGTGGACCTGGACTGTAGCTTTAATATTTTCAACGACCATGCTGGAGTATAATTATTGTATGGTTGCTTTTATAACATTTATTGATCTCATGTATGATTTATATGATGCCAAGGCCTTGATTAGGAAGTCAACATCCAAATATGACACAGTTGCTGTGGGAAAACACCACTGGCTTCCAAACTGCTGGTTTTATGGGAGCGTTTTTATGAATGGCAAGGCCGTGGAAAGGAACTGGCAAGTCAATAAAAGTCAGGTGAAGCAAAATATAACTACCTTTTTTCCTTATTCAGTTTTTAGGTTGCAGAAGGTAACGTGGAGTACATTCCCAATCTCTGCCCCAGCCCTCTATCCATGGCTCTCCAGTTTCTCGCAGCACAAGGGTCACCTGGGGGCACTGAAAAACCAGCCATGCTACACCCCACACCACGGAATTCCTGAGGATGGACTCAGGTGCCAGTTTTTTGTTTTGCTTTGTTTTGGTTTTTTTTTGGCAGTATTAAGAGACTGAACCCAGAGTCTTCCCATCGAGTTATATTTGCAGCCCTCCTTTTTTTTAATTTTTTTTTTTTTTTTAATACAGGGTCTTACTAAGACGTTAAGTTTCCCAGGCTGGGTTCAACTTTGTGATCATCTTGTCTCAGCCTCCCAGAGTGCTGGGATTGCAGAAATGTGCCACGTGCCAGGCTACTAGATGCTTAAAAGTCCCCCTAGTAATGATGACATGCACCCAGGCTGGGGACAGCTATGCCGGATCAGTGGCTCTCAGACTGGAGTGCACATCAGAATCAGCTGACGGCGTCATCGACACGCAGACCACATCTGGTCGTGGATCCCACAGGCATGGGAGAGGTGAACAACTTCCGTTTCTGACACGTCCCTAGGAAGTCCTGATGCTGCCCCGCCAAGGGCCACACAGAGGACCACTGTGCTACACATGCTGTAGCTGAACAACAGTTATTCTAAATTAATTTTATTTTAAAAGATGAGACTGCTCCTCATTAAGAAGTGCTAAGATTTCAGGAAGGTCTTCTACAGTGTGGGACACAGGGAAATTTTTCTGCTTAACCACTGACTGAAACAGGTGACTTAGTTTATCAGGATGCAGGGCCCTGAGCGTTTTCATTACTGAAGTTAAACCAGGATACGAGGAGACACAATTCAACTCCTGGGAAGTGCTTCCCATATGAGGGCTGGTGCAAAGTGTTAGTGGCCACACACCAGAGGTCAGTCATCCTTCCCATCCCAGAGGGGTCCGTGCATTCTGACAACGGCCATGCACGCGAATAACTACCCAGGCGGCGGAAGTAACCCTGAGATCTAGAGGGAGAGCGGCTCAGAAGGACTGAGGGAGGCTTCCTCAGGACCCACCTTCCGGTCTCCACTGGCTGCGACTAAGGCCACGGCAACAGTGCAAATTACCGCCTGCCCTCAGAGTGCGTCTGGACCTCGCCCCCCAGCTACGAGAAAGTCATCGAGAACTACTGGCTGGTGGCAGGTTGTGCGGTTCCCCCACTTTTGTACGCCCATTGCTTCAAGTATCGGGGGCACTTGCTATATACTTGGGAGTAAATGAGGAAAAGATGCCATGTGGTAGCGCCTGCCTGGCAAGCATGAGGTCCTGAGTTCAATTCCCAGCACCCAAAATAAATAAAAAAAGAAACGAATGAATGAACGATGCCATGTGGAAGGTGAGCCTAATGGACCCAACGGCAGGGCTGGGGGTGGGGATAGAGAGGTCAGGTTCTGACCATGAGTCCTTTGTAAGTAGCATCCCCCATTAAGTGTTATTTTTAATTAGTTTTATTGGTGCATTGCAGACAAACATAATGCTCACATTCATCAAAGGGAATCTGTACCTAGACATAACATCTCTTTGATTCTTTTCTCCCCAATCCCCTACGTTCAACCCCTCTTCCTCTTTTTCCACGAAAGCTTTTTTTTAATAACAGAAAAGAATGTATAGAACACTAGAAGAACATCAGCAAGAAACACAAATGTTATGAATGCTGTATTATTTTCAAAAGAACATTCACAATAAAAATGAAATCTGAAGATGATCCTGTGAAAACTTTACACTCAAAATTCTTTTTATCTTAATTTTTTATATACATACACAGATTTTCTTTGTCATACAAGTACAACAATATGATGGTTACACATGTGTGACTTACTTAGTTCACTAGTAAGTATATTTTCAAGGTGTATTCATTTATGTATGAAAGTATCTAGTTCATCGTTCTTTACAGCCAAGTAGTATTCCATTATATAGAAATATCACATTTTTCTTGCCCATTCCTCAGTTGAGGGGCATTTAGGTCGTTTCCAAAATTTGGCTATTATGAACTGTGCAGCTATAAACATAGGTGCACATACATCCCTGTGGTTACAAAAGCTTTGTTTCAATTTTTCCTTCTATTCATTTTTTTTCCTTTCTTCCCCCTCAGCCTTGTTCTCCAACTCATCTGAACATTTTCTATTTCCGAATATTTATTATATATTTTGATCTTTATTTATACTTTCAGTTTCTCACACCAGAGAAACAATGTGATATTTCAACACGTATCTGATTTCACTAAAGTATATAGACTCAAGGTGTATCCATTTACCTAGAAATGTCTCCAAGTTTATCCTTTATGGCTGAGTAGTACTCCACCATATTAAAAACATCTCACATCTTTTTTATCTATTCATCTGTTAATGGTCACTCAGGCTCTTTCCAAGATTGAGCTATTACAAATTGTGCGGCTATAAACATGGGTGTGCATATATTGCTGTGGTAGGATGTTTTAAATTCTTTTGGGAAGATACCAAGAAGGGGAATAGCTGGGTCAAATGAAACCTCTATTTTTAGTTTTTTGAGGAATCTCCACACTGATTCCCACAGTGGTCGCACCAGTAGACACTCCCACCAGCAATGGAGAAGAGTTTGCTTCTCCCCACAGCCCCTCTAGCACTTATTACTGGTTGATTTAAGAAGAGTCCTTGACTAACCAGAATCATGGTAACGCAAGAAGCTGGCATTGGACTGGTAAGGGTGAGAGGCAGCAGTTTCCTGTGTATTCAGTAACAGTAACAGGAGACCCCTCGTAGCAGGGACAGAGGGCTGGCTTCTGTGCCCTACTCTGACCCCTGCCCAGTATCCTGAATTCATCACTAAGTCTCAAGAACATCTCTAGATTATTCAGACAATACTTGACAACTGAACTGGGGAAACTGAATGCTAGCTAGTCAGCTAACTTTCAAAACACAAAGCGACATCACCAAAGAGGTAGCCAGGCCCCTTTTATCCCAAAATAACACACTATCAGCACAGTGTAGGTCTCTAAAATCTCAGGACAGAAAATAAATATCCAGAAGTAAAAGCTTTTTTCAAGATGAGAACCACCACAAATACTTCTTTGTTATTAGAAGACCTGAAATCGCTGTAGAAGTTAAAGGTGAGAAGAAGTATGCTGCGGAGGGCTGATGCAGTCCCTACAGACCGCAGACAGCCTCTTCCCCTACCAGCTGGAGATGCGCAGGTCCTCCCATTTCTGCCAAATTTCAGAGCTTATCCACAACACCTCTTTTAAAACTAAAATGAATTTAAATTGGACCTTTTAAAGGCAAGTACAGATCACACACCAGCCCCCAAATTAAAATTAAAGTACTATTGGTTGTTGGACTCTCCTTGGCAACTACCTCCCAAATGAAAGTACTGGCAGGCGCGAGGCTGAGAGTTCAATCCCCGGTGCCGCAAAAAAAAAAAAAGAAAGTATTGGGAAAAAAAAAACACTTTCACTTTATTGAACTGAGTCTCCTGATCAAAACTGCTTTTATTTTCTGTCGATTGAATATTGCTTTGCCATGATTTAAACTGAACGCTCTCTTCTGCACCAGTGGATTCATAGCCACTTTCCGTCACAGAAAAGCCCCGAAGGCATCGTCCTTCTTCCCGCACAGGCCAGCACCTAGACGTGAAGTGCGTGGACATCGGGCGGGGCAGGCAGCTCAGCGGTGGGGCACTTGCCTCACATGCGCAAGGCGCAGCGTCCAATCCCTAGCACCATGCACACAAATAAGTGGATGGATGGATGCGTAAGTAATCTGCGTCTCAAAGCCATCGGAAACCTAAAATGAATCAGGAGCGTAGTTCACTGTCTAGTGAAACATAATTAATCCTACTTATAAGACAGAATGGGAATTTATTCTATCCTTTTAAAAAAAATGAGCGTATATTTGCAGTACACACAGTTTACGATCATCTTGGGGAGTGCGCCTATGTGCATAATACAGTTCTTTTTTTTAATCTACTTCCCCTTTACTCCCCGCTCTCTCCTGCCTCCTCTAATTTCCCTTTTCCCATTTTCATTCTTGCTAGTATTAATCTTAGCTCTTGTTTATGTCATGTTTCCAGTCATTAAGGTTATTAGGCTCCAGTACATGGCATATCTTTATTCTGCTTGCTTCCCCTTCCTCTCTCCCTCTCCTCTCGCCCTGGTTCTCCAGAACTCCTTCCCCCTTGCAAGAGACCCATTCCCCTGTCTCCTTCTATCTGTCCTTTGTTATGCTCTTTCTCTGTACTTTGTCTTCCTCAAACCAGAGATACCATACAGTATTTAAGCTCTATGTTGGGTTTATTTCACCCAACATTGTATTTTCCAAGGGCATCCATTTTCCTACAAATGCAAATCTCCGATTTGTCCTTCTTTACGGTCAAGCAGTATTCCATTACATACAGACACCACACTTTCTTTAATCAATCATCTGTTGACAGATACAAAGGCTGCTTCCAGGATTTAGCTATTACGAATTATGCTGCTACAAGCACTGGTATGCATGTATTGCTGTGGGATAATGTCTTAAACTCTTTGGGGAAGACACCTAGCAGTGGGACAGCTGCGTCATATGGAATTTCTCACTTCAGTTCTTTGAGAGAACCCCATGTTGATTTCTACTATGGTTGTACTAATTTACATTCCACCACCAACGTGAAAGGAGGGTTCCTCTTTCACTGTAGCCTTGCCAGCATTTGTTATTTTTTTGATTTCTTGATGACTGCCACTCTTTCTGGGTTAAAATGGAATCTTAGCATTGTTTTAATTTGCATTTCTCTCATAGTCAGGAATACTGAATATTTTTTCATATATTTGTTGGCCATTTGTACTTCTTATTGTGTGAAATGTCTATTCATTTCACTTGCCCATTTATTGACTGTGTCTTTTATTCTAAGTGGTCTAATTTTTTTTGGAGTTCTTTATATATTCTAGTCATTATTCCTCTGTCTGAGGAGTAGCTGGCAAAAACATTTTCCCATCCTGTAGTTGCCTGTTCACTCTGGTTCCTTTGCTGCACGGATGCTTTTTAATTTGACATAACCCCATTTTTTGATTCTTGCTGTTGTTTCTTGCACAATCATGATCCTATTTAGAAAATCCTTTCCTATACATACAACTCAAGTGTTTTACATCCTTGGAGAGGGGAGGAAGCAGTGCTTATCCAACAAAGGAATCAATATTAACAAGACCATAGGAAGGAACATAAACCACTCAAGAGAATTAGCTACCTGACACACTGCATAAGTATTTATAGAAAACTCATGCTAGCTAGGTACAGTGGCACTCACCTTTAATCCCAGCACTCTGAGGGGTTGAGGCAGGAAAATCACAAATTTGAACCCACCCTGAGTAACTCAGCAACTCTGTCTCAAAATTTAAAATGGGATGAGGATGCAGTTCAGTGTAAAAGCTCTGGGTCCACTCCCCAGGTCAGACCCAAGCAAAGCAAAGCAAAACAAAAACACCTCATGTTAAACACAAATCATTCTCTATTCAGTGAGACTCACTGGCAAGATTGCTTTTTTAACAACCTTCTGTCAGTTTACTCAGGTTATAATATTTCATACAAAACAGTGCAAAATTTTAACTGAAAGCAGGAGGATGTTTAATGTATGCATTTAAACTTCCTACTAATGACTGGTCTTCCTCTTACTCCAACTAGTTTCATCAATGAAGCCCCAGTGTATTTAATTCTAACTCTAACTTCATGCCAGGAACTGACTGGCATCTACCAAACTCAGAGACACTGCCACTGTTCTGGCATCCGGAAAGAGGGCTGTGATGCGTGTGATGGTGAAGACAGCCATGCACCCGCACTCACTCTCTGTGAGCCTCCGAGGACCCAGGCTCCTGGGCACACCTGCTGAATGTCCGCACTCGCTCAGGAGCAGTTCTCAAAGTCCAGGAAACACGGCTGTTTCCAAAGGCTGACAGCTCCGCACAGAGCACCTGGCACGCCAGGGAGGGACACGCAGAAGTCCGACCAGAGCTCGGAGGACACGGCCGGCGCCCAGGCTCCGGAAGTGGACACCCTGAGGTAGATCTGCAAAGGAGCCTGGGAAACGGCTCTGCACACCAAATCAGAAACGCTCTCTTCCACCCTGAATGCTGCTTTTCTGGACTTGAAAAACAAACCAAGGGGCAAATTAAAGGGGAAAAAATGGAAACTGTCTCTAGACGTTAGCAGGTCACTGGAGCTGGCTCAGGCCACCAGATGGCTTCTGGCTTTCCCTGCGCCTTCTTCCCCCAGGCTGGGATTCTACCAAGCAGAAAAGTCACCAAAAAACACGAAGAAAAAAAAAATACTCGCCCTTGAGTGCAGATCTGCAGGCAGCCAAAACATTTTAAAAATGAACACACTAATAAAAATTAGGTGTAGATGACATTTGGTCCCCAGAGCTCAGGGGATTCTGTGTTCCTGCTTACCTGTGACCTCCTACGTGGAGGTCATAAAAACCTGAAATACATCTTATGCTCAGTCTCTTCACTGAGAGTACTAAGGGAACTTTTTCTTAACTCTCTAAAGCAGAAAAAAAAGAAGTAAATATAGCCATTGGACTGCATTGTGAAGGAAAAAAAACAGCAAGATTTTAATCTACTGAGGGGTCAGCAAATCACTCAAAAGCATACAAAAAGAGAAGTGGGTGAAATGTTCCTCAGAATATACTCCGGCTGACTAGACTCTATAGCCTGTGCGGAAATTTTAGTATGATATTTACCCTAGTTTTTTTTTTTTTTTTTTTTTTTTTAATGAAAAAAGCTGCCTTTCCTAGAGAGCAGGCAATCCTAAGGGACTCTTAACATTCTCTAAGCCTCAATCTATACATGTTCAAAAGGAAAACCACCAAAATAACTTTCCATTTCACATAACTCAAGTTATCAGGACATTTAAGAAAAAAACTAAACGGGTTATGGGAATATATAATGTAAACAAAGCACAGAAATTCAACAAAAAAAATTTGAATACAACTATTAATATACTGCATTTGACTGAAGTCAAAATGATTTAGGACATCCTACAGACAGCGCTCAGGGGTTTGCATGAGTTGAGCAAAATACTTACACAAAATAAACCATTCAACCTCAACGTGGACAGACTTGAATCAAAAACAATACAGAAATGCTATCGTGTGTCCTATACTGCTAGAAAAGTCTGCAGTACTTTTCTAATGTACAATAAAGGTAGATACCAATGATCTGTGTGCCCCATGCTGTGGAATTTTAGTGGGGGAGAGAATTGGAAATATATCAAAGTGACCACTGCATTTTGCTTGAGAAAGACTTACTCATATTTGGTATAGTAAATGGCATATTTCTTAGAAAACCAATGATTTTAAAGAAGAGTAAATATATTTTCCTTTTGTAGACCATGGCTAACCGCAGTATGGCACAATCCTGGAGAATCAGACCTCGCCCAGTTACAAAAATAGCCAAAAGGATTCTTGCTGCTGGCAGAAAAGTGACAAACATCTTTATTGATGCTAGAAAAGAAGTGTGCTAAAATTTTCAACTAGGCATTTAAAAAAAAATTGGCTCTTTCAGATAAGACAGGGAACAATTAAGTAGCATTTTTCTAAAAGGTGACATAATAGAAATCATTCTTCAGGAAAAGGTAAAAAGAAAAGGAAAAAAAATCTGAAGTTGAAAGCTAAAACTGTGATCCTGCCTAAAGCACTGTGAACATTCCAGGCCTCGGTTTTCTAACCTGTGAAACAGGGAGAGGAAGGCACAGCCATCCCCAGCGTACGAGACGTTATGAAAATTCAGTAAGGATTATAAAAGGATTCACAGATCCAGAATTGCTACTCCTGTTGTTTCATAGAGGATTCTAGCTTTACTCAAAAAGGGGCTAACTGGGACTGTGATTAATGTAAAGGGATTCTCTCACTTGTCAGTAAAAGCCTCAAAGGAAGCAAGTTACCTCTCTTACCGGTTGACTTAAACACTAAGAGGGTACCCGAAGAGCCCTCCCATCTTGGTAGTCACCTTCCTGAAGAAACCTTGTCCCAAAGCGTGGGATGGACACAGTGCCCCATGCCCGACAAGGACAGTGATAGGATGACACCCAACGGGGTGACCGGTTGTAAAAGGCAGTGCGGTGTGGCTTCCCTTTCCCTTTCTCCGAGCTCACTGCCTCGAGGGAAGCCTGCTGTCCTGGGGTGACCAGGCCCGGGAAGCTGTGCCTGCAGCGAGAAACTGAGGCCTCCTGCTAAGGTCCACAGGGCTGAGCAGGGGAGACCCTGCAGCCCACGCTGAGCCTTCAGAGGTCCACAGCCCCAGCCGGCAGCTCGCCTGCTGCCACCATACTCCTGACCCACAGAAAACCTGTGAAATAATAAATGCTTGTTTTAAATCACTCATTCTGGGGGTCATTTTTTCACAGCAACTGATCACTAATTCAGAACATGGGACGGCATCTTGCTTTGCAATTAACATTTAAAATGAGCTACTTCCTGACTTACAAATTACTGTACCTGACAACAAATGGTGTTGTACTGGTCTGGGTTTTTCTATAGTAACTTTAGATTTTGTCTGTCTAATTTATTACAGGTTGAGCAATCCTAATCCAAAAATCGGAAATGTGAAATTCTCCAAAATCGAAAACTCTTTGAGCACAGACATGACATCACCAGTGGAAAATTCAAACCAGGGATGGTGGCACACCCCTGTAATCCCAGCACTCTGGCAGGATGAGGCAGGATGATTCCAAGTCAAACCCAGCTTCGGTGACTTAGCTATTTAGTGAGACCCCCATCTCTCAAAATTAAAAATTATTCAAAAGGCTAGGAATGTAGCTCAGAGCAAAGACCTTGGGTTCAATCTTAGTACTGAAAGGGAGTTAAAAAAAAAAAAAGACTTCATACTAAAAATCCCCATGAATAAAAAGAGCCTCCAGTCGGGCATGGTGGTGCACACCTGTAATCCCAGCACTTGGGAGGCTGAGGCAAGAGGATCCTTGTGAGTTCAAGACCACCCTGGGCTACAAAGTGAGCTCAAGGCCAGCCCCAACTGCACAGAGAGACCCTGTGTCTAAGAGACAAAAACAAACAAACAACAACAACAAAAAAAAAAAAACCCAGAGCTTTCATACTAAAAATCCCCATGAATAGATTTTACTACAGCAAACCCTTTCAACTGCTGGTTCCCCCCAAAAGTTTGAAAAGAAAGAAAGAATAGTTAACAAAAGTGAAAAAGTAACTTACTAATGATCTTCTTATAATGTTACTAACTTATTATCTTACTACATCTTAATTCAATTTTAATTGATGCATCCAAAAGTTATTTATTTAGCAGCAATTTATGGGCATTCAAAATGTAGCTGTGAACTAGATGAGAAGGCACATATCTATAATCCCAGTTGTTTGGGAGGCTGAGGCAGAAAGATCATAGGTTTAAGGCCAGCCTGGACAATTTAGCAAGGCCTTGTTTCAAAAGATAAAATAAAGGAATGAAGATGTAACTCAGTGATAAAGTGCCTGCCTAGCATGTAGGAACCCCTGGATTAATCACTTCCCCAGTACCGAGAAGACGAAGACAAAGAAGAGGATGACAATGAAGAAGACAATGAGGAAGAGAAGAGAAGAGAAGAGAAGAGAAGAGAAGAGAAGAGAAGAGAAGAGAAGAGAAGAGAAGAGAAGAGGTCAACGATAAGGATAACACCTCGGTGACAGCAGCAGCGAAAATAAAAAGTAAGACCCAGTTCTCGTGCAATTTCAAATTTGTAAAGTTCAAAAGACCAACCCCAAAACTGGAGCTGGCTGCTTCTGTGGAACGATCTGGAGCCATTGCACATGAAATGCTGAACCCCAGGCTGGCATTCGCTGCCCTGTGTGCCTCACCAGAGATGATTCACCCACTCAAGCTCTTGAAAGCGCTACTTTACTCCCCACTACAGAGTGATTACTAATAAGCTACCTCATGATGCCTGTGAGATACAGAACAAAAAGATACATTTTCAAAAATGCTAATTCCAACTGCCAAAGTCGTTTTAATTTTCCTTTTTAAAAAGGTCCTTGAGGCAACTGGCAGTTTTTTTTTTTCTCTCCAGTCTGGCCTTACTGAGAATTCACTGCACCCCAGGCTTAGAAGCAGAATCCTATAGCCTTCAATTTCCTCAACTTAAATACAAGAAAAGTGAGATGTAACCAAAGCACTTTTCAAACCACCATCTTTTAACCACTGAACTTTCCTACCAGTACACCCAGCTTTTAAAACCATTTGCCTTACAAACAGAATAACACACATTCTTATTTTAAAAAGTGCTTGCCAGACATACAAGAACCATACTTTCTTAGAAAGTTGCTTAAAATATAATCTATGTTGGCTTGGCATTTAATTGGAAAGAGTGTAACTTAGATTGATAGGAAAGCCAGGGATGTAGCTTAGCAGCAAAGCGCCTGCCTGGCAAGCACAAGGTCCTGAGTTCAATTCCCGGTACCAAAACAACAACAACAACAACAACAACAGCAGCAGCAGCAACAACAACAAACCAGATTGATACAGAAACATGTTCTTCCCCTTATTTGAAATTAGAAGCTTATTTTTTTCATGACCATGTCTTATGAAATACTATACAAACTTCTACAACTTCATGCATTCAGCGTACGTACAGTAAGAGATAAATTTAGATGGTTTCACATAAAAGAAGCCTATAAAAATATAGGGCACTTTACAATGGAGAAAGTAAACTAAAACAACTACTGCATAAAACTAGATGAAGGATAGGTGTTGTAACTGAGACCTAATTTAATTTTGGGCTTCCCAACAGTGATCATCACTAGGTAAAACCCATTTGTTCATCCAGTTTATCAAGAGAAGGCCCTTTCCCTCTCACACACCTCCCTACGTGTGAGAGACATTGATGACAGTGGACAGGATCTTCTACATTTTGAAGATGATCCAGATTTTCAGGTGGCAGAAACTGCAAACTGAAAACCCCACAAGCCAGACTTCCTCCACAGTGGTGGCCTTTTGGGTCCTCACTGTGTCTATAAAAATTTTTGAATTGGCACCAATATTTTACAAGGTGGAGATTTAACCTAAGAACTCTGACTTTTGGCTCCCCCTGAAAAATCAGATTTGGGAACACTGGCCCTACATTTCCAAAGGACAACGGGGGACCTCAGCTGAGGAAGAACTATCCTCCCTGCCCACCCGGAAGCCTCCTGGCCACCGCTCCCTCCCGCCACTGACAGGGACCTGCCTGCAGGCATTGGAGTGTAGACCCGTCAATACACGGTGATCTCTCCTGAAAATCCTACTGGACAAACGCTGGGTACAGGATATGAAAGCATCCATCTTAAAAGACCTGTGTCCAAGACACTAGAGAGACGGAGTGTGAATCCAGAGCGTGGGTGGGCAGGCTGCCTGGCCATCACCCCCGGGCTCTTCACACTCAAAGGCCAAACTCCAAGGACTTTCTCTCAGGGATTCCCTGAGTCTTTAGCTATAGAGTAAGAGCAGGTAGAAGGAGTGGTTTTTTGGTGGCACTGAGCTATGTCCTCAGCCCATTACAATTTTTTTTTTTAAAAGACAGGATCTCATCAAGTTTTTCAGGCTGAGCAAAAACTTATGATCCTCCTGCCTCAGCCTTCTAACTGGAATTACAGGCATGTGCTACTCTGCCTGGTTGAGTACTATCTTCTTTTTTTTTTTTTTAACTATATCCTTTCTCTGAACAAAAATCACATTGGTAGGACTGAGGCTGAAGACGTGCGTATTAGAGTATGATGGCTCACATCCCATCGGATTGGTCAGGCATCCTTTCTAACTAGTTTAAAATGTCTGGAAGCTCACCCTGTGTCCGTGGAGACCCAATACATACGACAGATAAAAGAACTGCTCTGCTTCAAGAAGAGGTAACAAGGCCAACTCGCTCAGTCTTCCTAGCGCAGAAACACGTTCTCTACCAACGCTGGGTTCCACCGCACCACCCTGACCGCTCTGCAAAGTCAGCGGACGTCCGCGGCCCTGCCAGGAGCTGGAGAGTCACCACGGGCCACGGAGCTATCTGGAACATTCTCGAAGGGCAAACGTTTGGTTGGCGATTACCGACAGATCCATAGATTTACTAGTCTGACATGCGGCTGGCAGAACAAACCTTTGTTTCTGAAGTGAAAGCGACAGGAGGTGGAAGCCCCGCCACAGGAAGCAGATGTAGACGTACGCGAGGCAGAGCAGAATCCAAGAATGGAGTCAAGATCCCGCCCACTCCTCTTCTAAACCCAACTCTACACTGGATGCCTACGCAGGAGACGGCGCAGACAGCAGCCATCAGGACACTGCAAGGCGGACACTGCAAGGCGGGTGGGTAGCCAGTACCACTCCGGGATGAGCAGCCGCTCCCGCCTACCGAGACTGCAGCATCTCACCCGAATCCGGAGGCTCTGGGCAACAGCGTTAAAATTCAGCGCTGCCGTGGGAATAAAAGATAGGACTTTGGCCTGGAAATTCATAAGACCATTTTTAACACCTTGACCACAATGGTTACGTGTAAACTAAAGCCACAAATCAATTTTAGTATCTAAATTATTGTTTTGACAACACACACCAAACCATTAATACCCAAATCAATGAGTGAAAGAGCCAACTTTTCCCTGACAAGCTACTGAGGCAGAAGCACATTAGAACCAAACACCTACCTCTATGTTCCCAGTCCTCTATAATTCTGAAAACAAAATGTTTTTTTCTTTAATTTACCTATTTCACACTTAAATCTGTCTTATTTCAAATAACTGAGCAACTAGCACCTTTGCCATCTCAAATATCTTGTGAATAAAGAAAATGTGTAAAAAGTTTAATCAGCAGCTAAAAATTTAAATTATTAAGCAACTAGTATTTTGGTCTTGATTCCTTAAAAGGGACAACAGAGACCACATTTTGAAATATCTGAGTTTAAAGTTTGGTTTCTAAAGATTCATGATTTCATCATCTTCAGCGGTGGCACAGGGCAGGGAGTTTGAAATGGCTTCGTTTACAAATTCAGTGTCCCTGACTTGAAGACATCACTATCAGTCTGAAGAAAAAGGAAAATAGAAGCCAGCTGGATCTGGAGGAGAGGTCAGATGATTTATGCATCCACAGATCATTTTTCTATTCTTCAATGGTTTAGAAAAATGAAGAAGATGCTTTCCCTTTACAAAGGATAAATACAATTGCACTTCAAGGGAAAACAAAACAAAAAAACAAAACAAAACCAAAACAAAATAAATAAATAAAAAACCCCACAAACTTTCAGCACCAGAAAATTCCCAAACTTTCAACCGTTTGCAAAAGTCTACAATGTGTGACCCCCACACCCATTGAAGCTCGTGTGTCTGCCGCACATTCCAAGGAAGCGTGTGCCACAGAACCCATACATTCCAACACACTGAGCAAGCACACACATGCCTCCCCGGCAGCCCCAAACCTCAGCCAACGAGGGGGCATCCAGGCTGGGTACAGCCCACACCCCGGGCTCTGTACCTCGGCCTTTCCCAGCCAGGATGTGCAAAGCGGGAGGAGGAACGCACGAGAGAAGGTGGTCTCTGCAAGGCCTTCAACAAAGAAGTGCAAAACCCTTTGCAGGGCAGGCCAGCTGCATACGCACAGAGTTTTTAAATGTCAAGGAAAAAAACAAGCTGCTGTCACACTGGAGTTACTGTCCGTGCGGACCAGCCTTTCCCACTTTCCCTGACACATGCTGCACACCAGGGTTTCATCCCTCAGTCACCTGTGCTTCCGGGGCCACTTCCCCCCACCCCGCTCCTTTCCTAATAACTGAAAAGGTTAAACTGAACTTTATCTGTGCATCTGCTTATCATCACCTACACAGGACTCTCAAAGAGGCACAAAACATTTTACTTCAAAACCTTATGCACACGATGATGAAGAAAAACATCCACTTTCCAAAGTATGCACTGTTCAAATCACGAAGATCAGGAAGCACGAAAGTAAAACGTCTCTAAAAAAAAAATAAAATAAAATAAAAGTAACGTATAACATTTCTGTGCAACACAAAAAGAACTACATGGCCTGTCCACACAGGACCATTTTCAAAATATCCCTTATTTCTTAAATTCGTAGGTTAAGCCGGGCATGGTGGCGTATGCTTGTAATCCCAGCACTTGGGAGGCTGAGGCAGGAGGATCATTGTGAGTTCAAGACCAGCCTGAGCTACAAAGTAAGCTCAAGGCCAGCCTGAACTGCACAGTGAGACCCTGTCTCAAAAAGACAATAAATAAATAAATAAATCACAAGTTCGTAGGTTAATCTGCCCACAGAGAATCACCACTTTTTGCCTCATTTTTGAAAGGCAAAAAGAGTAAAGAGAATGACATGGTAATCAAAATGCATTTTCTAATATTTTAAGGTCCCCAGCTACAAAAACTTGTTATGTTTATCTTTTAATAAATTACATAAAATTATACTTTGATCAAAAAGCACTACCTCTCTATCTAGAAGGAAATCTCTGTTATTTCACTGGGTAACATAACTGTATCTTACATGCTATGTTACTAAAGTCATCAATGCACAAGATGCTTAATTTTATGTTAAAAGGAACATACAATTTTTTTTTATTATTATCCGTGCTTTCGCTAGCTTTTTCATATGGCAGAAAGGCTTAACATTTTCTAATGTTAACAATATAACCACTTCATAAAATGTAATTTGAAGAATCCTGCATTTCAGCCAGGCATGGGGGCACATGGTTGTGATCTCGGCACTCTGGGAGGCTGAGGCAGGGGAACCACATATTCAAGCTCAGTCTGGGCAACTTAAGGATTTAGCAAGACCCTCTTTCAAAAAGCAAACAAACAAATAAACAGGGCTGAAGACACAGTTCAGTGCAAAAACCCTGGGTTCAAACCTCAGCACTGCAAAATTAACTGATTAATTAAATTACAGATGTCAAACTTTGTGTAACATTCTAGTCAAAAGCTGAGCTGGTATGACACGCCTGTAATCCCAGCACTCCGGAGGCTGAGACAAGAGGACTGCTGCGAGTTTAAGGCCAGTCTGGGCTACACAATGAGTTCAAGGTCAGCCTGGACTACACAGGGAAACTCTCAAAAAACAAAAACAACAAACAACAACAAAAGCCTAAGGATTTTTTTTTTCAGGATTAAAAAAAAAGAATTTTTTTTTTTTTGGTCCCAAAGGTATGAAATACAGATCCTACGCCCACATTTTCTGCACTCAACTTAAAACCCCAATTTTTAAAAATGCCTTTCTCCTTTCATAGAACTACAAATGCTTCTAATTTGGAACTACTTCAAGAAAGGTACTTCAAGGCTGAGGCAGGAGGATCACTGTGAGTTCAAAACCAGCCTGGGCTACAAAGTGAGTTCAAGGCCGGCCTGAACTGCATAGTGAGACCCTGTCTCATAAACAGGGCCGGGGATTTAGCTCAGTGGCCTAAGTGCCTGCCTGGCAAACTCGAGGTTATGAGTTCAATTCCCGGTACCAAAAAAAAAAAAAAAAAAAAAAAAAAAAAAAAAAAAAAAAAAAAAAAAAAAAAAAAAAAAAAAAAGAAAAAAAGAAAAGAAAAAAAAGAAAGGAACTTCAAATTAAGGCTGTTTTCGGTTGTTTTTCAATGATACTAAATTAAAAATATACTGAACTTCACAATATACTGAACTTCAGCTCCTTATCTTTCTCAGCCTATCTGCTGTGTACATAAAAATTTTCTCATTCTGAGTTAGGAGTAACATGCAAAGTCACTGTATAAACTACATCCATACTATCATTATTTCCCAGGTTACTGTACTCCAGCTAGATGGACAGCAAAGATAACATGGCCAATGTGTGAAAGCAGTTGTGGTCCACTGGAAGGAGTTCTTTTAGCGTCTGAAGCTTTATGATCCTACCTGTAAAAGGGATTAATACAGATGTTTCCAGCTGTTATTAGGAAGCCTAGAGGGTCCAATTTAGTGCAGCTCCTCCGTAAGTTCTGTACTCATTACCATTCTACCTCTTCCCATCTTCTGAGACAGTTTCATAAAAAATTCCATCCCCCACGCTGGACTGTACTAACCTGAAGACATGCATGAAGTTAGAAATAACCTCTTTCACCTTTTCTTCCTGATAAAATCCTCCCACCACCACCAATATAAAGTTCAAAGAAATTTAAAAGAACAAGAGAATAAATGTCGAAGAATTAGCAATTAAGGGAAAATGAGCTGTACATCCCAGGTTTAATTACTTAGTATTATATTTTGATTAATGTATGCAATGACTGCATCATTAATAAAGAATTCTAAGGTCTCTATGGATGTTAACCCTATTCACATTCACAGGAGAGGCGAAAGACCTTATTCTGTAGAGAAAGTGAAGCAGAGAGAGACACCACCTCTAGAGGAAATTTAGAGAAACACCTGAGAGCTCCTACCAAGGACACACTCCAAGCACAATGCGGCACTGACCTCCCCCAGTAGGCTGGTGGGGACCTGTGGGGACCCAGCCAGGTGAGTCCTTGCCCTAGACTTTCACCACGCGGTGCATGGTTTTGGGCAAGGCTATTCCCATTGCTAAATCTATGTGGCTCACACGTTAAGGAAAGTGCCTGTCTTGACAAGGTCCTATTCCATCACACAAAAAATACAACCCCTTTGAGAAGCCCCAGCTTCTATCAATGGATCATCAAGATGGCAGTAGGTACTGCTGCTTTTAAAAGCACCCTGCTTTGTTTCTCATTATTTCTTCCTAGAAATAACTACAACAAAGTACAGATCATTCAGATGGAGGTAAGAGTAAGCCTGTTGCAAGAGGTCAGTTTCCCAATCAGTTTTCGTGTACCCCCATCATTCTTGAACAGCATCCTTTGACTATCATAACACTTTTGGTTGACTTCTTTAATTTTAAAAAGTAAAAGGAAGTGAAGTACACTAGAAGGAGAATGACAACACCACACTGTTCAGCTGTTCAGCTTAACTTACTTAATCTGCCCCAGATAAATTAATTTCTCTGAGGATAAGTTTCTCCATCTGAGAAAAGGAGTAATATCAATTTTCCTGTCTTTTTCACCTCTACACTACATGAACATAAGATGCGGGCGCATAAAAATACATCTCTCCCTATTAATGTTGCTAGTACTGTTTACACATCAACACACAGAACCACAAAGCAACCTTTTGGATCACATTTAAAACAAAAAAGTCAAGTTTCTCCCTAAAGCAAATTCACACTTTAGGACATGCAGATTTTTCTGATCACTAGGCACAATATTTCATATAGGAAAATACTAGAAAATCTAAAACATGTACCAGAACTCTTAATTTTCACTGATTGGGCTTATTAAAATATCTACATTAATACAATTGGAAAATCTTGGTGAAATGCCCACATTTAAAAAAAAAAAAAGCATAAAGCAAATAAATAATTAGAAAAATCCAAAATACACAGACAGGTCTGTCTTACTGTTCAGTGTAAACCATCGGCTTGGGAAAGAGATGTTTAGCCTTTAAATGATGGGCACAGGTTTGGCTCTTAGACTTGATCCGCTCCCCCTAACACAGAAGCATCCATTTTTGCTGGTCTACTTATTTTACATCAATGTGCCATCAAACTCTGAACTAAATTAAAGAAACAGTAGTCATATATCCCCCTCTCCCTTTTAGCAGCCAAAGCAACAGAATCTAAAGTTTTTCAGCAAAAGAAAATAATTTTACTTCACTATTTTATGGAGACAAGACTAAAGTCCATGATCAAAACAGGAAAAGTAAAACCTTAAAAATAATGCTCTGAGCAGTCTGCAATTTTGCTGCCCAAAATAGAACCCATATAGTCCATGCCACCAAATGAAAATTATAAGTTTGTAAGCATGAAGTCAAATTATAAAGTAAAAGATCTAGAATGTTTTAATGGTAATAAATGGGAGGGAAGACTCTTATCTTTATGGGAAGGTGCTTGGTGTTTATTTGCTATTATCTGTTCGATGACATTGTTTTGAATGACCCACCCAAACGAATCTGAAATTGAAATCGAGTATAGGGAGGATAAAATTTGACTAATAAATTATTTGGCCATGTTCTGTTGAACGGAACTCCCCCACCCCTCAAATTAAGAAGTCAGTCATAGCTTTTGAGATATTATGCTTTTGACTAAAAATTTGAGAACACAGATTTTTTTCAAATTGGTTTAGCTGAGCCCCATCAGTCTCCCACCTCAAAAAAGAAAATCAAAAGACACTTTTGTGGTGAGTAAATGTCATTTTTAAAACTATAGTCTGAAATTTTGAATTCAACTTTTTAACAGCTTCCAAAGAAACCATTTCAATGCCATGCTGCTTTTAAAGAGACTGACTCAGTATTTGTTATACAAAATAATAGACTGCTTTCCGAAGTACAAAATTTTCGAAACGGAAATGCACCGAGTTGAAATTTTCTGACACTTAAAAAATGTCTTACGGATCATCAAAGCCTTCGCAGAACCACTTGTGAGAGGGGACAAGCTAAAGGGAAAGAGGGTAGCTTTCGCGTAGGGATGGTCCTCCGAGCAAGGTCACAGTAAAAGCCACCACAGGTGGCTCTGAGGACTTCCACAAGGTGAACTACCTCCAAGTGTGCGGCATCTCTGGAGGCAAACGCCCTCCCAACTGATTGTCTTCACAAGTTTCAATCACCTAGGGACTGAAACCCAGAGCAACTGTTGCTCAATAAAATCTCCTCCTCTTCCCTCCTGATACCATCTGTCTGCAACGACTGTCCCCCACAAACACACACACACATTTGCACACACCCCACTGAATCAGAGAGATGACACACTTCGCTCAGTAATATCCTCTAACAACTCTGACCAATTGCTCGTCTACTTTTGAGATTCATTACCAGATTTGGAAGAGTGATTCAGTTGTAGACAGCAAATATTTATAAAGTATAAAAGCATCAAACATATATAAGGAGTTCCTGTAGCAATCTGTTTTTTCACAGCTTTTCTGAGTTTTAATAAATGTACCCAGGTTACTGCTATTCTTTTAAGCACAATTCAACATCATTTACATTCTTTCCCAACCCACTAAAAAAACTGGAGAAACCTCCGCAAGTTTACTCAAAATAACACTGAAATTCTAGTTTTTGATTATGTAATTACTTCTAAATCTCCTAATTTCTTTAAACTTTTTCAAGTTAAACAGCATTCTCTTAAAACTATATTGTACTTTAAACCATTATGTATAAAAAGCTTTGCACAGGGCCAGGGATATAGCTCAGTGGTGTGGCACCTGCCTGGCAAATGCAAGGTCCTGAGTTCGATTCCTGGTACAAAAAAAAAAAAAAAAAAAAAAAAAGCTTTGCACAAACATAACTAAATTTCCTTCATCTATTAAATGATAATCTCAGTTTAACATAATAAAACACAAAACTCTTACACCATCTCTTTCTGGTCAGCTTATTAGCTATAATTACAAGGAAATACTATTGAAAAGTACAATTCGGCAAATGTATTATATACCTTTTAGAATTAACATTTAGGTAGTTAGCTATTAAATACCGCCATAAATTGTTACTCTATGATTTAAAATTAGTATCTATTTAATGAATTAGAAAAATCAAGCAAAACATAAAACCTATTTTAATTTGTAAATTTCACTGATTTTTTAATGCTAAATATTTTTTAAAAACCCAAATGACTAGTCTACTAAAAATATAAACTAGTTTTAAATACATCATTACCTAAGTTATCGAGTAAGTTTTTTTCTTTATTGTTTCTATAACTCTAATACTTATGTCTTAGAGGTTACAAAAATGTGCCTTCACTAGAAGGATATTAAAGTTAACTTATCAAAAGAGGAAACTAAATGTTCAATTCCAAAATCAAATCAAAAGTAACTTTAAAAGTCTGATATTATATATTTAACATTAACATGTTATAATCACACATGAAATCTATAATAATTAAATCCAGGCATTAATTTGTAATTCAACAAATTCTTGAAATAAGAAACAACCATATAATTAAAAAGTCTCTTCTGTTTCTAGAAAATTAAAAATTGATACAGCAAAAGCCTTTGTTGCAGGGAGGGCTTGAGGTTGGGTGGTTTTTTTTTTTTTTTAATTCAACTATACACAATGTAGTACATACAAGCAAAATACAATTGAGATACTGTTTTCTTTAACATTCCTATAGGAGACCAAATTCATTTGCATTGGAGAGAACACAATTACTGATTTTTAACTCATGAAAGACAAATTCATAGCTTTTTTCCTACACTACCTAATAGTATTCACACCATCTCAGTGGAAGCATGTCTAGCATCACTTAGTTACTTCCTAAAAGTGGGAAGAAACTGCATTTTTCAAAGTTTTGTTTCTCACAGACTCATTCAACTTTAGATACAAAGGCACATTCAAGTTCGTATGTCTCAGCTCTAAACAATTTATGTAACACATTTGTATTACCTATACATGACTTTTTTTGCAAAAGTAAACTTAATACCAAAAATGAAATTTCTATCAAGGAAGTTTCCACAACTTTAAACAGCACTTTAAAGGTTATCAGTCTTTTCATCTTTAATAAATCTTTGATCCATACATACTACCAAGAAATGTAAATAGGGAAAAAAGAACCAAGGATTTTTATTCAACAGGCTGAAAACAACTTAGAGAAATAGATATTTGTTTGTGGTTTACATTAACTCGCACTTAATAACAAAACTCATGTGGCAAAAAGAAAAAAGAATGCATTACTTCTTAATAACTGAGATAATAATGGTATTTAGTCTATCCACTGCGTAACAGTCCATATAAAATGATGCTGAAACAATATTTAACCAAAGACTCAACTGGTAAGCAACTGGCATTCCAATAATTTCATAAATTAAGGCCAAAATATCTCACTCTAAACTATCATTAGCTTAAAATATCCATTTAGGATGTAGATACTAAACTGCTTCTTGAGAAATCAAAGAAATAAGTACAATATAAAGAAAATCAGCACTCAGTTGTTGAATCTTGTTTTAAGCAAGCAAGCAAGCAATGAGGATGAACTGTTTTCTTCACATTTTCACTTCATCTAACACAAAACCACATATAGAACTGACCTAATGCTCACAAATTTACTTCTAACTTGTTAATTTTCATAGAAATGCAACAAAAGGACACCACAATAGTCGCCATGTAACATAAAAGCCTTGGTTTCAAATGTCACAGGACCCTGGTTTCCTGAAAGCCACCAGCGTGGTAGTGCCCAGTACTACATGAAAACACACAGCTGCCCCATCCCGGGACTCTGAACTCAGTTCACAGTGCCAGTCATAGCTCTCTCTCCCTCAGCCTGCATACAAGTAGCTAATTTCTGCATTTTAATCTAATAAAGGAAAGGAAAAAAGATTAAAGCCATCCAATAGAAATGGTAACAACTCCTCTGCAGCAGCAGCTTATGCATACATTTGGTATGTTAAACATCTTCAAGTGCAGTGAATCATACACAGCACATTTTAATCTACCTTCTGGGTATTTCGTATCACCAATATGTTAAAAGAAACAAGTATTAATAGGGCTAAGTCCCAGATTGTTCTTTATACTAAAAACCTGAGACATGCCTGTAATTCTAAATTCATATAAACAAAATTATTTAAATGATACTCCAGCCAACAGCAAATATCTGCATTTTGAAAGAAAAAAGCTGAAAACTAATATACTTGTTGACAAATTTTACTGGATGTTAATGACTTTAGATAAACTGGTGTTCCATGTATATTGCCAAATTCAGTGACATACACTGCAACGTGAAATGGGAAACCAGCTAACCAAAGTTAAAATTCCAGTGATTTTTATTAATCATAACCCCAAAAAGGATGCACAATAGCTAAGGGTCAATAGAATGAAACATTTCTAGAAACAGAACATCAAGTATTTTGAATGGTTCTCTCAATCATTATTCAATATTGTCATCAAACTTTCAAGTGTTATGAGATGAATAATTTAAATTTAAATAGTATAACACAAAACTTCCACTTAAGAGTTCTCAAGCAAAAAAAAAAAAATTAGAAGTCTGTAAATCTAGAATACTTTACTAAAACCAATCAGATACACATTGCATCTTTTCCAACATAAGGAAGTAGCTTAAAATTAGACGTGAAACTGGAAACTGTAACTCTTCGCTTTTTTTAACAAAAGATATTAAGTAGTTTTTAATAGGTCACAGAATCATTTGCGAAAGATATTCTGTTGCTTAAATTAAAATGTATCTGGAAGTGCGCTCACATTCTTTACAGATTCCTTCAATAACACAACCAAGCACTCACAAAATTAGTTTGTTTTAAAATCTATTCAATCCTGGCGAAAATCAGTAAGTGACCACCCTATTGTGATCAAATTGTGAAGGTGGTCAATTCAAGACTTCTCTTAGCCTTTCCAATTCAGCTACTTAATGACTCATAGTGAAGAAGAAAAGTGGAGAACGTGTAGTGGAGGGCCCAAATTTAAAGTCCACCATAAACTTTTAAACCAAGATGTTCTCCCTCATTCTTTCCTCCGTAGATATTTCTGTTAGCAAATCGCTGTGAAGTCCAACCCCCACAAAACTTGTCACTCCTTCATGAACAACACTGCATTTAAATATAACCCTCGTTTTTTGCCATTACTACTTTAGCCTCAAACTTTTCTTAAAAGCAACAATAACAACACAATGTGCTCACAAGCTACGCTCAGTTGTCTCAGTGACTAAAAGTCTAGCTTCTCACTGCCATCCAAACCAAACAAACCTACTTCTTTAGAATGCTATGCAAAACCCTGACCCCTTATGCTGAATAATTTTATTATTCAACATTTATCTAAAAAAGAAAAGTAATTAATCGCGGAGTTTAGTTAAGCAATTCAGCTGACACAGTAAATATTTACTCTGAACATCTCACAGGAAGTCTTGACAAGCATTTGTTGCATTGTGCTGGGGCTAGGGGTGGGCGTGGGAAGTGGGGGGTGGGAGGCGATTTTTGATAAACAAGTTAAAACGGCCCCAGAAAGCGAACTGAACCTACCTAGCGTTCGCCTTCCCGACCCCCAATTAGGCAGCCAGATATTTTCCAAGTACAGTAAACACCTTATATAATGAAACTAAAAAAGCTTAACTTTCTAAACTGTGTATCTCCCCTATGAAAACAAACAAAAACCTTTTGTAAAATTGGAAGAACGCGTATTTTAAAAAGTTAAAGAATTTTTTTTTTTACTTAATACTTAAACCCAATCCACCAAAAAAAATAAAAAAAAAAACACTAAGCAAAGGACTTGTATATTTACCTTAGCTTTTTAGAGACTGAATAATCAACTTCCATGATTTTCCCATGCAACTCCACTTTACCTTTAAAACAGAAATTTAAAACACTCAGAACCTTTGGGCGCTCAGCCCCGCGGGGGTCTAGCAGAGGCGCGCACACAACTCCCGGCTCGGGCTCCGCCTTCGGGCGCCCTCAAGGGGTCTCCTACCCGGCTCCGGCTGGGCGAACTTGGTGCCCAGTGTGAAGAAAGGTGGGCGCCCTGGGGTCTCGGAAAGAGGCGGGGAGGGTGCGAGCCTGGGTCCGACCCCAGGTAGAGCTGTGGGTGGCATTACCGGAAAAACAAATTTAATAAAGAGCGGCGCCAATTTGAAAGGATGAGCTCATTTGAAACTCAAGCTGCAGGGCTGGCGCGGCCCCGTTCCTCTCCCGGCCCCCACCTTCCCATTCCGCTAATCCGGGACCCGAAGGCTCGGCGGCGGGGTCCCCCCCACCCGCTGCCCTCCCCTCCCGGGGACCCCCAGAAGGCGCGCCCGAGCCCCCCGGGGCTGCCGCCGCCGCCGAAGCCCCGTCCCTGCCCGCTCCGGGGAGTCACCTTGGCCTGGCCGCCACCCCGCCCCCACCCCACCCCACGCGCCCCAGGGCAAGGGGCTCCGCGGGCCGGGACTCGGGGGGCGCGGGCCGGGGCCGGGGGCGAGCGCAGCTCCGCGCGGAGCGTGTGCAGCTACGGGCGGCGAGCGCGCGCGGGGCCGCTGTGTCGCGCTCCGACTCCGTCTGGGCTCCGGCGCGCTCGCGGGCCCCCCGGGCGCCTCTTTCCCGGTTCTCAGCCCGGGCCCCCACCGAGTTGAGACAGGGCACCTCGTAAAAAGGTGCTTCTGGCCGAGCGGGAGGTGGGGGCGCGGGTGGCGGGAAGCCCCCAGCCCCGAGTTCGTCTCAATAAAATCGGACAAAAAATTCAGGGAAAAATAGGAGCGCTGGAGAGACCAGCCAGAGGGGACTAAGGCTCGGGAGCAGATCGCGGGAGATGTGCGGGCGCGCCAGGGCTGGGGTTCGGGAAGCCCCCGAGGCGGCGAGGGGCTCGTCAGGGTGGAGTCGAGGGGGCGCCGAAAGTGGGGGTCCGGGGGGCCAGGTGGGGAGGGGGCTCGGAGGAAGAGTGCGGCTCTGGGACGCCAGAGGCGAGAGGTCCCGGGCACGAGGCTGGGCAGGAGGAAGGTCCGGCCCGGGGAGGAAAGGATGCTGGACCCGGGAGGGGGGTCCCCGCAGAGGGGGTGACAGGAAGGTCAGGGAAGAGGGGGACACGCGACTCCGGGTGGGGGTGGGGTGGGGGAACTCCAGGGAGCCGCGCGGGCACGGGCGCCCCCCGAGAGCGAGCGAGCGAGCCTCGGGGACCCTCGGAGGGCGCGGGGCCCCCGGGGTCCGCTGGCGGGGGCCGGGAGGGGCGCGGGCTGGCGGCGGGACCCGCGGGTCGGGTGCGTGGAAGTGAGCGTTCGGGCGCGGGATCCCCGCCGGGCGCCGCCCGCGGGACTCGGCCTCCCCGCTGGCGCCGTCCCGGCCGAGCGGGGCGAAGCGGGGGCGGGGGTCGGCGGCCCGTGCTCACCCGAGAGGGTCTCGATGGCGCGGATGGCCCAGTTCTGGTCGGGGTAGTCCACGAAGGCGTAGCCGGACTTGAGCAGGACCTGTCCCGCCAGGGGCAGCTTCCTGTCCCCGAAGAGCTGCCGGAGGTCGTCGGCGGTGACGGCGGGGCTCAGGTTCCCGATGTAGAGCTTGTTCATCATCCGTGCCTTCCCCGAGAGCCCGCGGCTCCCCCGGCCCGGTACCCGGCGCTCCTCGCCGCCGCCGCCGCCGCCCGCGCCTCCCGCGCCCGCCGCCCCCCCTCCCCGCCCTGCGCCCGCCCGCCCCCCGCCCCCACCCGCGCCCTCGGCCTGGCTCCCCCCACCGCGGCCGCGCGGCCCGCCCGGGGGCAGGGGCGGAGGCGGGGACTGCGCGGCGGCCTCCTCGGGGCAGAGTCCCGGGCCGGGCGGCGGCGGCGCGCGGACAAAGCGCTCTCTCTGCCTCTCGCTCGCTGCTCTCCCTCTCGAGGCGGTGGCGGGAGGAGGAGCGGCGGCGGCGGCGGCGGCGCACCCCGCGGGTGTCCGAGTCGGTGCGAGAGTTTGTGCGCGGCCGAGAGAGGCAGCGCCGAGCGCCCCCGCCCCGGCCCGCGCCGCTGCGCCCCTCGCCGCGCGCCCCCCGCGCCCCGAGCGCTCGGCGCTGCTCCCCGGACTCCCGCCTCGCGCCCGGGCAGGCGGAAGCGGGTCGCGGCCCCGGGCGCCGGAACCCGCGAGGGCTCGGGCGCGGGCGCGGGTGGCAGCCGCGGGCGTGGGAGGCGGAGGGGCGCGGGGAGCGCTGTGCGCAAGGTGGACCGGATGTGCGCGCGCGGGCTGGCCGGCGGGGAGGTGCAGCGCGGAGGTGAGGGGCGCGAGCAGCCCCGGCGACGGCAACTTTCGCGGCAACTTGGTCGAGTCCGGCTCCCTGCGCGTGCCCGAGAGCGGTGCGCCCGCCCGGAGCCCCGCTCTTCGCCCGGGTCTTCGAGGCGACCGGGGGAACGCGTGCGATCGGAGGGTCGCAGGCGTGAGTCGGGGGCCCCGGACTGCAGACCCTGCCCCGGGAAGTCGCCCCCGCCGCGGGCCTCAGTTTCCTGACCTGTCAGGGGAGGCGGAAAGCCGAAGCGAACCCTAGCTCCCTGCGCCCGGACCTCGATCTCGGGGAGCACAGCCCGAGGTTGGCAGCTGCTGTGTATCCTGGAAAACGCCGAGGGCTTCCCTGGCGGCCCCCGCGCGGCCAGGTGGCGGGTGGGGACGCGACCGCGGCGGGATCGGCTCGGGGGCTCGGGGTGGGGGCACCGACGCACGCTGCAAGGCTGCACTGCGGGGCTCCGTCTCCGAGCCGAGGTGGAGGGCCGCTGGCAGCAGGCGTGCGCGGGCTGCTGTAGGAGTTCCCCGAGCGTGGCAAGAGGCCGGGAGAGGAAAGAGGTCCTTACCAGCGGAGCAAACAGCTCGACAGACGGAAGAGGCAGGCTTGGGGTGGGAGCAGTGCGAGGGGCTCGGGAAGGAACCGACCGACTGGAGGAGGACTGCGAGCTCCGGGGGCCCAGCGGGGAAGCCTGATGGTTAGAGCCCCGTCACAGCCAGGAAATGAAATTCTACAGGAAAGAGAAGACTGGCAGGCTTCAGAGTTGAGGGGGCAGAAGAGTCCACGAAGCGCCTGACTTCTGGGAGTCACAGTGAGCTGAAGGGTTGATGGGGAAGTGTTGAATTTTTGTGAGGGTTTTGGGCAGCAAAGGGTGGCTCTGGGTGGTGAAGACACAAATGCAGGGACGGAACAGGTTTGAGTGTCCCGGCTGGGTCATGAAATACTATCCTTGCCTAGTTTTTCCGTTCATGAAGTGGGTGGAGAGAAGGTGGCTTGTTGGATGTTGTATCTTAGGCAGGTATTCTCACGTCATTCCCAACACTGTTACTGTGGAAGGCCTCCCTGGCTCCGGAGAGACCCGTCGTCCTCTGCCCTGCTGTGTGGCCTGACACGTCCCAGCATCCTGAGTCTTAAGTGTCATCTATAGAAAGGAGATTTTAAAAAAAAAAAAAAACAACAACCTTGCAGGGCATAGTGTAGGATAACTAAGTAGTGTGTTGAGTTACCGTGGACTCATGCTTTCTTGTTTTATTTCTTTGCCCCAGAAACTTCAGAGCTTTAAAATACTTTATTTGGGGAAAAGAAATCTTCTTAAATAATTAGTTGTCCAGAGAATAGAACTTATGAGTCCATTCTCACTGGATATTTGCAGTTCTTTTAATTCTGGCTTTAGTCTCAAATATTTATATATTTCCCCCTCTCTAGAAAGAGTTGAATTTCATTCCTCCCAGAGTTAGAAATAAACTTTACCATTATCCCCCAACTAACAGGTGAACTAGGTATGGGTGCTTCCTTAGAGATAGAGAAGAATAACAGATGAGAAAGACTTGTAGAGTGCATGTATCACACCAACTATCTTTTGATTATTTACATAAATGCCCCTAATTGAAAGTGTCACCTTTGTGTGTTACAACAGCTTGTTTGCTCATTTATAGTAATTCAAAGTTCCATGTTATAAAAGACAGACAGACAGACAAAGGCAGACAGTTGGTCTCATTCCTCTGTGAAAGGTTAGTAAAACTTTTTGTTGTACAGTATTGTCTGACATACCAGTTATGTGATCCATTTCTAAAAGCACAAATGTTCTAGCATGGGTGCTCTAGCAGGCAGCAGACAAAACCCAAAGAGCCTTATCAGACAGGTGCCTTCTGGTGCATTGTGTGCTGCTCTGCAGGGTCACTTTGACATTGTTTTTCTGTGACATAAATGCACTCTCCTGTACTTTGGTGTTTTCCATCCTGCTGGTATTTTGTGAGTGGTGGGGCTGCAGAAAAAGGGTTTGAATGGCAAGCATGATGAAGGACTTTTTCTCGTATCTCTGATTCTCAGCACCCCCATGGTTATCTTGAGATTCCCTTATCTTGACGTTTGGAGTTCCTTTTCCTGTAATAGGGAAGGAGTGAGTGGAGAGACCTTTGAAGACTACTGGGGCAGCCTCCCAATGCAAAACCAGAAATCTACCAGAAATCCAAGGCATGGCTTCTGCCTGACCAAATTTACAGTGTGTTTTCTCTCCAGTTCTCCTACCTCATCCCTTCCCAGCGAGCTGAAAGAGGGCCAGCCACTCAGAGTTCTGGGATAGTGTGGACTCAACTGAAGCCTAACAAGTAAAGAGGTTATGAATGATTAACTGAGGTCAAAAATTTGGAGACACTCATAATAGGCATATGAGCTTCTCCTCAGGAGTTGCGAGGCAATTTTGAACATTGTGGTTTTCCAGTGATTCTTCAGGGCAACCTGGTGCTAAGGTGTCTCAGACATTTCTTAATCTCACTTTTCATATAGGAAAACTGAAACCCAGGAAAGCAGGAGAGTTTCTTCCAGGTCACGCAGAGGGCTTGAAACACACCTGGAAAAACATACATTGGCCGAAGAGTTCACCAACTATTAAGTCTTCATCTTGGGATTTCATGACCAAAACATTTCTGTGCATGTCAGTGCTCCTTCGGAGGGTATCATCATGGTGGCCTTAACCTTTTGAATCCGTAAGACCCCAGTAGAAAGGCTTTTTTGTTCAACGCGTAGCAGTCGTCAGTATGGCCAGTTTTCTAGGTAATGTGAAGATTCGAATAAGAAAAATGAAGCCTATTCATTAGAAGGCTGGGACAAAACCTGCAGGGAGGTAATTTTTGAAAAGGTCACGTCCTTGCATGTGCATCAAGAGTGCTTTGGTGGCAAGGGGATGTCCCTAACACAACTCTTGCTGAGTTGGTATTGAGGGAAACTGTCCCACCTTAGTTCAACTACTTTACCTTTCTGGGTTTCAGATTGCTCATTTGTAAAACAGCCCATTTCCTCCCAATAAACTCCAGTTCTTGTGCACTTTTTATGTTCTCCAAACCCTGGACCATCGCAGAACTCTGCAGCTTTGTACATACTGCTTCCTGACCCTAGAATGCATTTCCTCCTCTGGTAAACTGCTCCTTTCTCTCGACTTGGCACCAAGATACACTCAGCACTTCATTCATAAGGACAAGAAATAGCTTATCTAGCAGAGAGTAGTGTGACATTGTGAGCATCCTGAAAAAAGAACAGTGAAATGTACATTTTATTTACTTTTTTAAAGTTTCTGGGAGTTCTTTAAATACTGAGAGTTGATCTTAGGCAGGTGCTCTACCAGTGAGCTATGGTGTTTGGATTCTACCTCAATTTTTACAATTATATCAGAAGGAAGATTCTAGAATAAGATCTGGTATATTTACCCTTTGATTCTTCCTTGGCCAATATGTAACCTGATCCATAATGGGCTTGGGTAGTCTTTGTGGAATGCACAACAACCATGTGGAAGCTCAGATTGAGTGAAGGGGTATATGATGGTACCCACCGTGCACAGCGTTTGACATGTAGCAGGAGGACCGTTTCTCCCCTTATTTGAATTCGTTCGTCCATGCGTGCCATTTACACAGTGTGTGGCCACCTCTCGATTTCACAAAGTTTATGATCAGTGAGAGAGGCAGATGGATACACAGGTTACAGTGTGCTTTTCAGGTGCCACAGTAGCTTCTGAGCAGAAAAGAGGGATATCATTCAGGCTATCCGTGAGAGGGATCATCTTAGAAGAACTGAGGTTGGAAATGGGTATTAATGGACAAGTAGGAGCTGAGGATGTGGCTCAGTAGTAGAGCTTTTGCCTTTCATGCACAAATCCCTGGGTTCAATCCCCAGCACCACAAAAAGGAAAAAAAAGTCAAAAAATAAATCAACAAACTAAAAAAAAGGATAAGTAACTATCTGCTGATAGGTGAAGGCATGTATAGAAGCACAGAGAGGTACACAAAGCATTGAAGTAAAGTCCACATGCAGTCAGAGGTAAGTTTGAGAAAAAAGAATAATGCAAAACAAAACAAGTTCCCAGAATCAAAGATACGGATCTCTAGATTAAAGGAGTATCCAGAAGTTCCAGTACAACGAATGACACAATGTCCAGAGCGAGGCACATCATTGTGAAACTTAGAACCCAAGTTATAAAATCATTTTGAGCAAAACCTCTCACACACAGGGTTTGGAAAGAATGGAGATGTATATATTCATTTTTCTATTAGTCCACGTTTGCAGTATATAATGATTACATTCCTATGTGGAGTTGGAACATGGACATAACACATCCTATCCCTCTTTCATCCCCTTCCTCCTCCCTCCATCTCTTGATTCCCTTCCTTTTTGCAGAATTTCTGTTTCCCTGTTTTCTTCTATCTTTTACTTTGCTCTATTATTAATATTTCGGATCTCTTTATAAGAGAAATCATGCAATTTTTAAGCTTGTGTGTCTGATTCAGTTCATGTACTATGGTCTCCAGGTGCATCCATTTTCCTACAGATAAGTTTATGGCAGAGGAGTATACCACTGCATAAATACCGTATCTTCTTTATCCATTCATCTGTTGATGGATATATAGGCTGCTTCCAAGATTTAGCTGGTATGAATTGTGCTGCTATAAAAGTGGGTATACATGTATCACTGTAATATGATGTCTTTAACTCTTGAGAAGATACATAGAAGGGGAATAGCTGCATTGGATGGAATTCCTGGTTTCAGTTTTTTGAAGAATCTCCATACTGATTTCCACAGTAGTTGCACTAGTCTACATTCCCATCAACAATGTAGAAGGGTTTTTTCCCCCCTGAAGTTTCACCAGCATTTGTTATTACTTGATTTCTTAATGATAGCCAGAAAATTCTAAAAGTAGAAGGCAGCAGTACAGCGCCTTTGAGTGACCTTGAGTGGAAATTACTTTCGATCTAGAATTCTAAGTCTAGGGAGACCAATTAAAAAGGCATACAAGGATTCAACATGCCTCCATATGGGGGAAGCTACTCAGAAATATGTGCCAGCTATACCATGAAAAAAGAAAATTAGAATGTCAGTGATGCCTCCATCTAGAAATCAACCACTACAGATTGGAACAAAAGGCTAGATGGCTCAGAATGAAGACATCAAAGGACAAAAACCCTCCCAAAATGTAATTCATTTTTATGAATGCAAAGTCATTATTTCTGATAGGATAGCAGGCTTGGTGCAGTTGGGGAAATCACAGGTACCAGGCAAATGGAAAAATAAGGAAATCATTAACTCTAGGAAAAACATACAAGAAAGGAGCAATGGTCAAAGGCTCAACAGAGAAAATATGTGTACACTCCGAATGTAAACACCAATGTGTTATCCAAACTGCGTAAAGAGAACTTAGAAACCAATCAGGAAAAGATAATCATTAGAAAAATGGACTGGGAATATGAGCGAGCCAATTCACAACCATCACACTGACAAAACTGAAAATTCTAAAGACACTGGGAGTCAGTGAGGATGGGTGACCATGGCTGGCAAGGGAAGAGAGCTTCAAGAGTCCTACTTTGAAGAGTAATTTGCCACTAATAGAGCTAAAGGTGTAAGTCTGGAGCGCTAGCTAGCAATCATTCTCCCAGATGACTATATCTCATCTCTCTTCACACCTTCAGCTGTTCTTTCACCCTAGGTCTCCCCTGGTAACCTTGCTTTGAATTTCACTGAGAAAAGGATGAAATCCAGAGAGCGCTTACTTTCTCTGCCCGCACGCTTGCATCTGTAGCCACAGACAAGACTTTTCTATAATACAGATGACGACATGATCTCGAAGACGGGAGAACCAGTGACTCCAAGCAAATGAGTAAGAGCGCACATCCTTTGACCTAGCAGTTTCTCTCTAAAGAAAATATGCACGGAGAAGCATGGTCAAGATTTAATCACAGCACTGTGAAAGTGAAAAATTGGAAAGAATTTGTCTTACTCCATTTTGTGCTCTGACACCAGAATACCACCAGCTGGGTAACTTTTCAACAATCGAAGTTCGTTTGGCTCATGACTCTGGGGGCTGAAAAGCCCAAGATTGAGGGGTCACATCCGGTGAGGGCCTTCCTGTGCATCCCAGCACAGTGGAGGTGCTGACGTGGTGACGTACGACGTGGTGACATGGCGTGCGTGAGACGCAAGAGGAGGCGGAGCTCAGCTTTGTGAAATGCTCATCTGTGATCATGGTAGCAGGTCTCTCTGTACCTGATCATATCTCTCCCCTCGACACTGCTGCGTGGGGAATTAAGTTTCCAAGACAGAAACTTTAGGGGACACATTGGAACCACAGCAGAACCTAGTGTCTATCAGCAAGTAAATGGATTTTTTAAATTGTGGCACAACAGCCCGGCACAGTCCTGCGTACTTTTAATTCCCCATACTCAGGAAGCTGAAGCAAAAGGATTGCAAGCTTGAAGCCAGCCTGGGCGACCTGGCAAGACTGTGTCAAAAAAATAAAAGGGGCTGGCGATATGGTTCTTCTATAGGGAAAAGCACTTGTAGAGGACCAACTTTTTAAATTTGTGGCATAGCTATAAACTGAATATTGTTGGGCCGGGGATTTAGCTCAGCAGCATACCTACCTGGCAAGTGTAAAGCTGTGAGTTCGATCCCTGGTACCAAAAAAAAAAAAAAAAAACCGAAATTGAATATTGTAGTCAGGTCAAAAGAAAGCATGTTCATAGTTTCTGCAATCATTAATTTGCCTCGCTCTTCTGGATGAAATAAATGAAACAAGCTACATGCATCAACATTAAAAACGAAAACATATGCTAAGCGAAGTTATGCTGTAGAAGGATGTGTTTGTTATGGCAGCATTTACACAAAATTTGAAAACATGCAAAACTATTGTTGATCTGGATATATTTGTATGGTATAGGTCTATAAAAACACGAGTGGAAACAACAAACTCAATTTGTGATGATTATCTCTAGGACAAGAGAAAAGGGACTAGAATTTCAATTTTACTTTTTTTTTGTTTGTTTTTAAAGCTACTTAGTAGGTACTTGGATGTTTATCTTTTTTTTTTTTGTCTTTCCAATAACGAAAAATTTATTGCACTGTGAAGCAGATGATGTTTCTTAAACCATTGTATGCATGATAATTTCCAAGAGAACTTAAAAAAAAACCAGATTCCTAGTCGAGTGTGGGGGCACATTCCAGTAAGGGAGACTGAGACAGGAGAATCACAAGTTTGACCTCAGCTTGATTAACTTAGTGGCTTGGCAAGAACTTGTCTCAAAATTAAAAAAAAAATTTAAAAAAGGACTGGGGTGTAGCCTAGTGTGAAGGTCCTGTGTTCAATCTCTACTAGTGGGGAAAAAATCTAATTTCCACAACCTGGCAGAACTCCTGACTCAAACCTCTACTTTAGAGAGAGAGAGAGCAAGAGAGAGAGAGATGCAAAAAATATTTCTGTACATATCCATATATAGGGTCAAACCTACAGGAAATTTGCAATGATAGTACAAGGAACTCCCATATATTGTTTACCCAGGTTCCCCCAAATGTTTATATTTTACCACATTTGTTTTATTCTTTTCTGTTTCTCAATCATTTGAGCATAAAGGGTAGGCAGAATATTCCTTTATGCCTAAATATTTCAGTTTGTATCTGCTGAAAACAGATACACAAGTATGTATCTCTCTAATAAGATGATAGGTAACTACCGATCCTATAATCTGTTTCTGCATTTGGTTTGAACAACTATGAAATAATATTTGTTATAGAAAAAGTAAATTCCAGATCATTTGTTGTATTTGGTCATCTCTTTACTCTGTCATCTGCACAGTTCCTCAGATGCTTTTTGTTTTCCAGAACATTGTCGTTCTTGATCAGTGTGGCTATTTGGTAGAATATTGCTCCATATGGGTTTGTCTCATGCTTCCTCCTCATTTAATTTAGGTTATGTGTTTTCTTGAAGGATAGCACAGAAGTGTGCTGTCAGAGGCACATGATTGTTGATTTGCCCACACTTGGTTTGGGTGATGGGTTGGTATCAGGTTTCTCAACTGTAAAGATACTAACCATGTACATACTTTGTTACTCCTCAAAATTTCAACCACTGGTTTCAGTAATATCTATGGTTGAATTTATTTGGGGTGGTGGTGTGGGGAATCAAACTCAGGACCTTGCGCTTGCCAGGCAGGAGCTTGTGCCACTGAGCTATATCCCTGACCCTATAGTTGATTCTTCCCCAAATTAGTTATGATTGCCAAGTGGTGAGTCTAGTTTCATAATTCCTTTTATATTTATTATATGGCTTTCTATTGTAAGGAAAGACTTTCCCTTTTTCCCATATACAGCATTATGTCAGCGTATACTAATGGCTTCCTGTTTTAGTCAACGTTTACAATTATTATTTTGATGCTCAAGTTGTCCCAGATTTGACTAGCAAGAGCCCCTTCAAGCTGGCACATGTGAACCTCTGATGTGATTCCAGGTTTGTACTTTTTCTCTGCCTCAGTCCTATAATCAACCACTATCCAAGGCGCCTTAATACTTATTAGCAGAGAATGGTATGTAGAAACCAAGATCTACATGCTAGATATGCTCACTGCTGTGGGACTATCACTGATTCTAGAGCTTCTCAGCTGGAGGAACTAGGAAAGAGATTGGCTATGTAAACACACACACATATACCTGTCTGTACTTAAACAGCGCTGTATTAGAAATCACAAGTTTGCGCCAATACCTGTGATTTCAGTGAAGCACTACGGGGTTCCTTTTCTCCTGCTTTCTATAACTCTTTCAATAGTGAGAAGCCTGGCTCCCATTATCTACAATATATTATTTGCTTAATCCTAGTATATGCAGAATTACTCATGCTTCTACCAAACACAAAAACAAAAAAAGCCTATTCTCTACATTTCTGTTACCTGATATTGACAGTTCTTTTGTCTTTAAGGATGTGTAATTCAAATACAGTGTTTAAAAATTGAGTTTCTATGTTTAAATGGGAAGGGGAACAAAAGGAAAGGGAAGGGGAAAGGAAAGAAGAGAAAAGTAAAAAATGAGAAAAAAAAGGAAAACATGGAAACAAAGCTTTTGTAAATGGGTAGGAGCTGAAGGAAAGGTAGGGGAGTGAGAAAAAAGTTATATCATGTGCAGGTACAAATTCTCTATAGTGAATGTGATCATTATGTATATCTAAAATGTACTCATAAAATCTGATTAAAAAAAGTTGAGTTTTTAATTTTCCTCCTGCAGTGTTGATTATTCTATTCATTTGAAATTTGATTGGTTTGTTTGTTTCTGGGTTTTCCACTCTAGTTTCCTCCCCATTCTTTGATTTTTATCTTTCTCCTTGTATTGTTATGTAAAATATTAACGTGGTTGCAAAACACAGAAGATACAGTCAGGAACTCTTTCCCTTTCACATCTATTACTGTCCAACTGATTTCCACTAAGCCCTGAGGGTATCCAATCTCATTAATCTCTGATTAACCTTTCCTGTGTTTTTTCTGCATGAGTGAACATATATATGCATATTCTTCTTCTTTCCTACGAAAATGTAGTATATTACTGATACTCTTGCACTTTTGCTTTCCTAACAATAAGTCCTGGAAATCATTCCATATTGATTCATGACAGTCTTTCTCACTTCTTAAGTGACTTCATGGCACTTGTGTCATTTATGTGGTCATGTCAGGGGTTTCTAATACACAGTATTCCTATCGCACCAAAAGCGATATTATGAATATCCTTGTATGTATGTGCTTTTGCACTGTTGTAGGTTTATCTTCAGGGTAGATCCTTATGAGTAGGATTGCTGGCAAAAAATAGTATATGTGCAAGTATGTGTGTGTGTTTTAAGTGTATATTGTGAAATTCTCCATAACGATTATGCCAGTTTGCATTCCACCAATACTGTACGGATGCCTGTTTCCCTACAGCCTGCCAACAAATGTGTGATTATGCTTTTTAATTTTGCCAATCTGATACATGAGAAATGGTATCTCAGTGTAGTTTTAATTTGTAATTCTTTTATTATGAGTAAGATAGCTTGTAAGGATCGTGTTGAAGGATCATTTTTCTTTCTTACATTTTCTGTTCATGTCTCTTGCCCGTACTTCTGTTTGGTTTTGATCTATTTTTCTCAATTTTTGTAAGTTATTTAAATGTTAGGTACATAAGCCCTAATAGATGTTATAAGGACATATATTCATAATACATTTTATAAATATTTTCTCCTGGATTTTAATTATCTTTTGACTTTAATTATCTTTTGATTAGCTGTAAGATATTAAAATTCAAAACAACAAAAAGACTTTCCCATGTAAAAATGTAGTGAAATTGATAGGTCTTCTCTTTAACTTCATTTGATTCTGAGTTATTTTTAGAAAGCTTCCCCCTATACCCAAGTTAAAAAGAAATTCATTCATTTTCTAAATAGGACATGTATGGTCTCTTTTCTATATTTAGATCCATGATCTATTTGGAATTTATTTTATGGCTGGTATGAGGTATGGATCTAATTTTACCACTTTTTCCCCTACATAGCTAACTAGTTGTTCAGACACCAGTTATTTAAAAAATTCTTTTAGCCCACAGGTTTTGAGATGCCACCTTTATCAAGTACTAAAGTTTCATGTGTTCTGGGCTTTTTATTTTTTACTCTTTCCCTCACTTTTTTATTGGTTGTACAGATTAATGGGTTTTATTTTTGGCAAATTTGTACATGCATGTAAGACACATTGATCATTTTCACAAACCCTATAAGCCCCTATCCCTTTTCCCCTAGTTTCATGTGCTAGATAGAAGGGGTTTCAATGCATATGTATGTTAGGGTTCACTAGAGGAACAGAACATCTAGCTATCCCTCATTTAACCTGCTTAACAACTGTGCAGACTTACTACCTACCACTCCGACTTACAGCCCATGTTTTTCATTTGTACAGTTCTGTGCATATTGTTTATAAAGCCTCATATCCTTCTTTGTACAGTGTATCTTGTTTATACAGTACTGCCATTTTTGCTGATTGTACACTACTATAGTTTTATGCTCTGTCATACACTGTAGTATTGCATATAAGTTATGTAAATAAAAGCAAAGTCATCAAGCTGGAGTTTACTTTGTTCTAAATACTCTTATTTCTTGTTCTAAATACTCTTGTTTTCTTTGTTCTAAATACTCTAATGTACATACTACATAAAATTCCTCATTTAACAACCAGTTCATTTAATGACATAGTCACAGGAATGGAACTCAGTTGTTAAACAAGGGATATGATTACATTAAAGATTTACAAGGTAGGCTTACAGTGGCCACCTGTGGAATCAGGGTTGGAGGAATGGAAAATGGCCATTTCTATGCTGGAGAGCCAGACAATCTAGTGGATGGTGGACGTCCTGGAGTTCACTGCAGAATCTGGTGCAAGTCCCTCTCCAAAAGCTGAAGAGTCTGCATTGGAAGGTGAGCGCGTGTGTTGGAAGCCTGAAGAAATTGGAGACAACATTCAAAGGTAATGGCAAAGACGGGAGTCCCTCTGGAAAAAAAAAGCAAGGCTTGCTCCTCCTTTCCCTTTTTATATCAGCCGTTCTACAAGCCTATTGGTTGGTACCACCCACATCCGGGGCGGGTCTTCCCTCCTCAGTTCTCAGCCTACCTGTCAGTTATCCACAGGCACCTCAGAGCCTTACTAATCTGTTAGGTGGTCCCCAGTCAAGTCAGGCTGACGTAACTTATTAATTAACAGTGCTCGGGTATGTCTTGTTCACATCCATCCCTCTGTTACCCACCTCACCCCCACCCTCCCTCTCAATCCCTTCCTTTTGTCCAGTAAGTAAGTCTCCCTTGTCCTTTCTTGTCATCTTTTATCAATTCCACATATGTATTACAAAGACACGGACTATTTGTCTTTCTGAGGCTGGATATTCTGCTCAACGTGATGGGCTCCAGATTCACCCATTTTCCTGCAGATGACAGAATTTTGCTCTTGTTTATGGCTGAACTAGCTCACATTTGCTTTATCCATTCACCTGTTGATGGGCAGCTAAGCTGGTTCTGGGTTTTTGAGAGTTTCACCGAAATAAACATGGCAACATAGATATCCCTATATTATGGTGACTCTAACTGCTTCAGGAGGACCAAAAACTGATGTAACTGGATCAAACGGTAGCTCCATTTTTAGTTTATTGAGGAACCTCTGGACTGATTTTCATAGTGGCTACACTAATTTACATTCCCCCCAGCAGTATCAAAATGTTACACACACACCCAGCATTCTCACCAGTATTTGTGTGTGTGTGTGTGTGTGTGTGTGTGTGTGTGTGGTTTTTTTGTTTTTCGTTTTTTGTTTTTTGTTTTTTTTTTTTGCAGCACCGGGGATCAAACTCACAGCCTCACGCCTGCCAGGGCAGGTGCTTAAGCCACTGAGCCAAACTCCCGACCCTTGTGTGTGGTCTTTTTTGAGACATGGTCTCACTGTGAAGTTCAGGCTAAACTTGGGCTCACTTTGTAGCCCAGACTAGTTTCAAACTCACAACAATCCTCCTGCCTCAGCCTCCCAAGTGCTGGGATTACAGGCCACCACCAGCATTTACTTTTGTATTCTTGATGATAAGCATTCTAACTGGGGTGAGACGGAAGCTCATGTTGTTTTGATTTGTATTTGTCTAATGACTAAAGAAAGGCATTGAATAGTTTTTCATATAATTATTGGCAATTCGTACTTTTTGGAAAAGTATGTAATTCATTTGCTTATTAATTGATTGGGCTACTTGATTTTTTTGTTTTTGTTTTTTAAGTCAGGGTCTCGCTGTGTAGTTGAGATTCGCCTTGAACTCACTTTCATAACCCAGGCTGGCCTCAAAAATCATGGCAGTACTCCTGCCTCAGCCTTCTGAGTGCTGGGATTACAGATATGTGTCACCACACACCTGGCATTTTGATTTTTTGTGTTAAGTGTTTTCAGTTTGTTATATTTGCTAGATATTAATCCTCTGACAAAGGAGTAACTGGTAAAGATTTTCTCCCATCCTGCAGGCTGTCTCTTCCCTCCGTGGTTTCCTTTGCTGTGAAGATGCTTTTCAATTGAATGTAGTTCCATTACTTTCTTGCTATTTTTTTCTTGGGCCACTGGAGTCTGGTTCAGGAAGTCTTTGCCTGTGCCTGAGGCTTGAAGTGTTTCCCCTGCTTTCTTTTAGCAGTGTCAAAGTTCCAGATCTTGTTCCCAGGTCTTTTATCTGTTGAATGGATTTTTGTAGAGGGTGAAAAATAGGAATTTGTTTTCAGTCTTCTGTGAGTGGATACTCAACCTTTCCAGCACCATTTGCTAAAGCAGCTGTTTTCTCCAGTGTATATTTTTGGCTCCTTGGTTCGGTCTCTATTTGTGCCAGTATCATGCTGTTTTTGTTATTATAGCTTCATAGTATAATTCAAAATTAACTTTTGTGGTGCCTCCAGCCTTGTTCTCTTGGCTTGGAATGGCTTTGGCTATACTGGGACTTTTGTATTTCCATATGAATTTTAGAATTATTTTTTCTAGTTCTGTGAAGAATGTCATTGGCATTGTAATGAATATTGCATTGAATTCGTGGCTTACTTCTGGTAATATAAAAATTTTGACCTGAGTTCTGCCAATTCATGGACATGGGACATCTTTCTATCTCCTGATTGAATTCAATTTCTTCAATTTCTTTGGTGTTCTGAAATTTTTATTGTAGAAGTCTTTCACATCCTATTTAGATTGATTGCTAGGATTGTTCTTTAAAGCTATTGTGAGTAGAATTGTTTTCCTGATTTCTTTCTCACCTAATCCATTATTGAGGTATAGTAAAGCTTTTGATTCCTGAATGTTGACTTTATAGCCTTCTACATTACTAAATTCATTTATTGGCTTTGAAAAGTATTTCGGTATAGTCTTTAGCATCTTCTAAGGATCATATCATTTTCCTTTTCTATTGGTATGCTTTTTATTTTCTCTTGCCTAATTACTCTAGCTGAAGAGCTATATTGAATAAGAGTAGGTATCCTTGCCTTATTCCTGATTTTATTCTGGACTTTATTTTCTACTAGTCTATTTTTTTTTCTTATGGCTACATCCCCACTGTTTAATTATGAAGAATCTATGGTATGAAAATCCGCTTTCATGAGTGTCCTTAGCTACACTGTTGTGGCTGCCCTGATGTCCTGAATCGATTCAAAACCTTTCCCGTTCATGGTCATTTGGACTTGGGGAAGACCTGGCAGTCACATGGTGCCAGAATGAGGGAATAAGGTGGACGAGGACCCACCGCGAGGTTTCCACGGGCCTGCCTTTCTGCCGGATGGCACAGGGCCAGCCACATTCACCATATGTCTTGTGACACCTGATAGACATGAAAGAGAACATCCACATCCAGAGTGGCTTCAGAAAGTGGCAAGAACCACGGGGTAAGTGTTCCAAGTGAGGAAGAGTTTTATTTATTTATTTATTTATTTTTATTTTTTATTTTTTGGCAGCATCGGGGATCAAACTCACAACCTTGCACCTGCCAGGTAGGCACTTAAGCCACTGAGCCAAACTCCCAGTGTATTGTTTTCGAGGCAGGGTTGCACTAGGTAGCTCAGGCCAGCCTTGCACTCACGTTGTAGCCCAAGCCAGCCTCGAGCTCACAATACTCCTCCTACCTCAGCCTCCCGAGTGCTGGGATTAAAGGCGTGCGCCACCACGCCTGGAAAGGAAGAGTATTTTGAGGGTGGTTAATAGCAATACATCTTTCACCATTGTTGGAGACCACAAATTCAGTGTCTTGTTTTGCATATTTTCCTGTGGGATGAAAGAAAGGATGAGGATTATTGGTACCACCCACCTGAGACTTCCCATCGACTCTTCCCAGCGTCAGATCATCTACGCCTTCATGAGTCATCTCAGGATTATACTTGAGGTCAAGATACTTCTCTGAAATTAACATAATCTGCTACTTAGAAAAAGTCTTTGAACCACTCCCAAGATCCTGCTGAGTTTCCTGTGTTTTCCACTCTAATCCCTTCCTTGACTGAAAATATAAATGCAAGCTGCCCAGAGACAGGTCTTTTTTTTTTTTTTTTTTTACTGGCACCAGGGATCAAACTCACAACCTCGCCCCTGCTGCCAGGCAGGCACTTTAAGCTGCTGAGCCAAACTCTCAGCCCTAGTTTTTTGAGGCAGGGTCACGCTATGTAGTTCAGGCCGGCCTTGCACTCACATTGTAGCCCAGGCCAGCCTCGAACTCACAGCACTCCTCCTACCTCAGCCTCCCATGTGCTGGCATTAAATGCATGCACCACCACGCCTGGCTCATCTTAACCCTCAGAGTCTCAAACTCTGTAGAAAAGTTTTGATCCTCCTGGAGCCCTAAAATCATACCACTTGTCTCTCCCTTTTTTTTTTTTTTTTTTTTTGGTACTGGGGATCGAACTCACAACCTCACCCCTGCCAGGCAGAGGCTTACGCCACTGAGCTAAATTCCCAGCCCTATTTTTTGAGTCAGGGTCTCACTATGCAGTTTAGGCTGACCTTGAACTCACTTTGTAGCCCAGCCTGGTCTCGAACTCACAACCACCCTTCTGCCTCAGCCTCCTAAGTGCTGAGATTAAAGGCATGCGCCACTACACCCGGCTCCATTTATCTCATTTATTTTAACTTTCAGCATAGGCTCATTTGGGAGATTAGGAGTCTAGGCCAGGTCCCCAATAACTGTAATAAAGCTCTTAAAATTTCAACCTTCACTATATTTTTCTATCACACCGCATAGTCCTTGCTCACTGCAACGTGACAGTTTGGGAAGCACAGGAATAAGCGTCCTCTTACCCTTCTCCTAGCACTGCTAATGCCCTCTGATGGCTACAGCAAAGCAGAAGGCAGAGAAGGAGCACGCTGGGCCACTTCTAGTAGCCTCCAGCAGCCACAGCGGTGTAAAGAAGGGTGACCAGTGGCTCTGGAGGGGTGTCTGGGAGAGTCCCAAGTAAGTGTGCAGCACAATACTATGACCACAAAAAACACCGACAAACGCTTTTGCTGATGAATCTATAGTCTAAGGGAACACAAGTCAAATAATTATATAGGTCGGAAAATGGTCAGTGCCTGAAAGGAGGGGTTATTCCCTGTGAAGGGACCCCGCGGATACTCTGGAAGTGGTGGCCTTTGAACTGGGCGCCTAACTTACACCATCGTACCGTGGCCGGGTGATGGATACTGGCTCATAATTCTGTAATAAAACGTCCCCAGAGGAGGCCAGGATGTTGTCAAACCTCACGGATTTCATTGTTCTGCTTCCTGTGGCTATTAACCTTTTCACATTTTTTAATTAATTAGGTTTACTGGTATATTTTAGGTGTACATAATGATCACATTCATTACAGGGTATTTGCACCTATATATGATATAACTTTTCTTTTTTTCCTCCCTTTTCCCTACTTTTTCTTCAACCCCTCTTGCCCTCCCCATTTACAAAAACTTTGTTTCCATTTTTTTCCTTCTTTTCTCATTTTCCCCCCTTTCCCTTCCTTCCTTTCCTCCTCCTCCCACCCTAGTTCCCATTTGAACATTTTTTCCCCATTTCCAATATCTATTATACATTTTAGTTTTTATTTACACTTTCGGTTTCTCACATCAGAGAAGCAACATGATATTTATTTTGTGTGTTTGATTTATTTCACTTAAGAGTATGGTCTCAAGGTACATTCTTTTTCCTACAAATGTCTCAAGTTTATCCTTCTTTGTGGCAGAGTAGTACTTCATTATATTTAAAAAAAAACTTTCACATTTTGAGGGTTTTTAAAAATTACCATAACTTCAAATTTCTGTTTTATATTGCTGTCTTTACAACGGAATGACCAAATCTGTACTCTTCCCCTGACATAGTGCAAAGGGCTTTAGATACACAAACTTATGTACTTTTTTTTTTACTAGATGTTTTCAGTACATACTGATCACATTCATCGTGGGGAATGTACATGACACATCTTAATTCTTTTTATTTACTGTTTCCCTACTCCCCCCACATCTCTTGATCCTCTTCCCCTTTGTAAAAGATCTATCTCCCTATTTCCTGTTGCCTGTCTCTTATTTACACTTTGGGATTCTCATATAACCGGAGCCATGGAATATGATTTATTTCACTTGATACTGTGGTCTCAGTGTGCATCCATTTTCCTATAAATGACTCAAATTTATCCTTTATGGCAAAGCAGCACTTCATTGTATATAAATACTGTGTTTCCTTTATTCATTGTTGTGTTGATAGACATGTAGACCACTTCCAATATTCAGCTATTATGAATTGGACTGCTATAAACATAGGTCCCAGCACTTAAGAGGCTGAGGCAGGATGATTGTTGCGAGTTCAAGACCAGCCTGGGCTACAAAGTGAGCTCAAGGTCAGCCTGAAATGCATAGTGAGACCCTGTCTCCAATAAATAAATAAACATAGATATCCACATATCACTATAATTTGATGTCTTTAACTCTTTCAAGAAGACACCTAAAATGGGAATAGCTGGGTCAAATGGAATTTCTAGTTTTAGTTTTTTTTGAGAAATCTCCATACTGATTGCCATAGTGGTTACACAAATTTATACTCCCACAAACAATGTAGAAGGATTGCTTCTTCCCCACAACTTTGCCAATATTTGTTATTATTTGATTTTTTTATTATGGCCATTCTTTCTAGAGTGAAATGGTTATCTCAGTGTTGTTTTAATTTACAATTTTCTAATCACCAGAGGAGTTGAACTTTTTTTATATTTATTATTAGTTGTTTGTACTGCTTCTTCTGAAGGGTCTATTCATTTCACTTGCCCATTTTTTGATTGGGTCTTTTATTTTTTGCGTGTAAGTTTTTTTAGTTCTTTATTCTTTTTTTTTTTTAACCAGGAATTGAACTCAAGACCTTGTGCTTGCCAAGCAGGTGCTTATGGCACTGAGCTGTATCCCCCACCTTTACATATTCTAGATATTAGCCCTCTAACTAAGGAGTAGTTAGCAAAAATTTCCCATTCTGTAGTTTGTCTCTTCTGTCTGTTGGTTACTTCCTTTGCTGTGAAGAAGCTTTTCAAATTTGGTATGATCCCCAATGTTGATTCTTGGCATGATTTCTTGTTCAACTGGGGTTCTGTTTAGAAAGTCCTTACTCCTACCTATGTCTTCAAGGGTTTTACCTATCTCATCTCCTCTCACCTTAAACGTTTCTGTTTTAGTGTTTAGGTCTTTGATCCATTTCTGTTTTATTTTAGCACACGGTGATAAATAGGAGTCTGGACTTGATCTTCTACATGTGTGTCAACCAGCTTTCTTGGCACCATTTGTTACAGACTATGTTTTCTCCACTGTATGCTTTCAGCCCCTTTGTCAAAGATCGGATGGCTAAACCTGCCTAGGATGGTTTCTGTGTCTTCTTTTCTGTCCCATTGATCCATGTCTGTTTGGGGGCCAGTACCATGCTGTTTTTATCACTGTAGCTTTGTAATATAACTTGAAACCCAGGATTGCAATGCCTCCTACTTTGCCCAGGATTGCCTTTAGTATTCTGGGTCTCTTCAGGTTTTATACAAAGTTTAGGAATTTTTTTTCTAGTTCTGTGAGGAGTGCTGTTGTTGTTTTGATTGGGATTGCATTAAATCTATATACCAGCTTTCAGTAGTATGATCACAATATTGGTTCTGCCTATTCAGAAACAAGGACATTTTCCCATTTTCTGGTGTCCTTTTCCATCTCCTTTTTCAGCATACTGTAGTTTTCATTGTAGAGGATTTTCACTCCACTGGTAAGATTAATTCCTCAGTATTTAATGTTTCTTGAGACTATTATGAATTTTTTTTTTTTTGCTAAGTTCTTTCTCAGTAGCTTCATTACTGGTACACAGGAATACTATTGATTTTTGTGTGTTGGTTTTGCATCCTGCTACATTACTGAATTTAGCTATTAGTTCTGGGAGTCTTTTGGTGAAGTCTCTTGGGTCTTATGTAAAGGATCATGTCATTTGCGAATAGCAACAGACAAACTTATGTATTCTTCACTAGTCTATGAGGTTAATTTTATTATTCCCTTTTTACAAATGAAAAAACAAGTTTGGAGGTAACTAATCCAAAAGCAGATAAGTGAGTGAAAACCATAAACTAGGTTTTGCTCCAAAGCTTCCCTTTTAATCACCACCCTCCATAGCCTCCTGCTGTGGGAATTTCAGGTACTATTTCTAGATTGTTTTATTAAGGGAAAAAAATTCAATTTTTTCTTTTCAGTCTTTAATTCTTCTTTCTCTCAGAGAATGACTTATTAAACACACCATTAGCTTGGTCATCTTTTGTCCAGTTCAAGTCCAGGCTTTTAAATACCAACCCTAGCAAGGAAGAGTTAGTTTAGAAACCCCAATGTGTATATAAATAACCTGGGCACTTGCGCACTGAGTAAAAATCCATATTCCAAGGGTCTACCCCCAGATAAGTTCTCTGGGTTTGAGTGCAGAGGCCCAGAGATCTGTACCCCGAGTACCTGGCAGGCAATGCATGGTCTGTGTTTGTGAAGTCATCGTGAATTTTTGTACCCAGACCAGCTCCACAGCACGAGCCTTTAGGAATAGAAACAGAGGAAATTTGGGCATTGGTTGTGTTTTGGCTCAGGAGGTGTGGCCCATCTTTCCCTCGTGGATGTTTTAGACTTAAATTATGGGAAGTTTCATAGCATCTTAGAGCCAACTGCTTTGTGGTAGGCCTTAGAAAATGATGAAGGCAACATGTTCTAAGGCCTTGATGGCAGAAGTGCCAGGTGCTCTGGGTTAACAGTTTAATGTCTATTATTGGTACAGCAGTCTCTCAGACTCGGCATGTAAGTAAATGCCACCTAGCCGGGCCTGGTGGTGCACGCCTTTAGTCCCAGCACTTGGGAGACTGAGGCAGGGGGATTGTCGTGAGTTCGAGACCAGCCTGGGCTGCAAAGTGAGTTCAAGGCCAGCCTGAGCTGCATAGTGAGACCCTGTCTCAAAAAATAGGGCCAGGGATTTAGCTCAGTGGGGTAAGCGCCTGCTTGACAGGCATGAGGTTGTGAGGTCAATCCCTGGTACCAAAAAAAAAAAAAAAAGTAAACGCCACCGCGGACCATGGCAGCTTAGGTTTTAGCTCATGGTTCCTGGTGTGCTTGGCTTTCTGGATATTCTACTCTGCCTCTGTGCTCCTTGCCTTCTCCCATTATACTGCTTCTCTGAGACAGGAAAACCTAGCGAAAAGTGGTTTATTGAACTGAGCAGAAATAAAGCTGAATTCCCTAGCTGTGTGACTTTAGCAGTCACTTAGCCTCTCTGTGCCTCACTTCCCTTTTGTAAAAGAAGAATACCAAGTGCCTCATGACATCGTTAAAGGTGCTGTGTGCTGAGTACCTGGCACCAGGCCTTTCACTCAGTAGTGGGAGACAAGGACACTACTAAGCCTGTCGGCCTCTCCCCCCACCCCACTACACACCCTGACGTGGAGACTTTCCGCATCACTACAATGAGAATTGCTAACTGGCCAACTACTTACGACAGGAAATGTTTTTAGGCAGAGTCAGAAGAGACTGTAGCAGTAACCTGGGCCATCTGACCCAGCGGTTGCGGAAGATCCTGTCCCGACCCCTGACCGATGGCCACCCTGCCTCTGCCTGTGCCAGTGGAGAGCCCGCCTCCTCCTGACGCTGCCGGCCATCCAAAGACTGGTTCATTAGAACATAGCGCTTCCTTGAATTGAGCTGAAATCAGTCTCCCCACTACTTACAGCCACTTAGAGCTAAAAGTGATCCTAACATCTTCGAGGGCACCCACTCATTTTATGAACCAAGGAGGAGAGGGGCTGTTTGTTAGGTGCAGAGCTCACTCCTCTCCACCCTGGGACGTTACCAATCCCAGTTCGCTTTACTTTACAGTGCGTGGTACCGGGGATTGAACCGAGGGCCTTTATACCCAGCTATGACCACAGCACCTTGCAGTTTTTCTTCTGAGACGGCCTGGCTGGGTTGCTCAACTGCCCAGGCTCAGCTTGAATTCGTAGTCCTCCTGCCTCAGCCTCCTAGGGTGCTTGGATTATAGGCATGCGCCACTGTACCCGCTTCTTTCAGTGCCTCCCATTCCCTAAACTTGCCCTCTGTGACCGAGTCCCCTCTCACCGCTCCAATCTCCCTTTGCACGTGTAAGTTTGTGATGCTCAGAACTCAGCCGGATTCTTCTTGTGATCTGGCTCCAGCAAAGGGAAGTGAGGGTGGGCATCAGAATCCAGGCAAAGAAAAGTCCTTAGACCTGGAAAGAACAAGAAAGTGAGCACAATAAAGCTAGACGCTCATTTATCAAAATGCAGTGGTTGTGGTGGTTCCGGTTCCATTTGTGCCAGGCCCAAATCAAGTGCTCAATAATATTTAATAAACTACTTCAGATTAGAGCTTAACTTTTTTTCTCTAACACACAAAAGAAAAAGAGCTGGAGTGGTATATTGGGTATGCTATGTACCCCCAAGTCCTCATGTACTTTTGATGGGGCTGAGTCTGATACTTGTGATCAGTTTGTTGTCTAGCGCCGGGATTGATGATGTGAGTGCTACACCCGCCCAGGGGTGGAGCTGAGATACAGTGTAGGGGGGGCGGGTCTTCCTCTTGCTCGCTTCTGCCCTCTCTCTTGTGCGTGCTCTCGCTCTCGTCAGCGTGCCTTGCTGCTTGCGGCTGCCATGAACAGCAGCCCCACCACGCCATGCTGACTTGGAGCCAACTAAGTATGAACTGAAACTCCCAAGAAACTGTAAGAAATAAACCTTTCCTTCCCTAATTTTGGGCATCAGGTATTTTGACTCAGCAACGAGTGAAAAGTAACCAAGACAAGTGAAAAGAGAAGAAAATGTCAAAGGAAGAGATTGAAGTCGGGCATGATGACACACACCTGTAATCCTGGCACTCAGGTGGCTGAGGCAGCAGGATTGCTGAGTGTTCAAGGCCTGCCTGGACTACATAGTGAGTTCAAGGCCAGCCTGAGCTGTGTAGTGAGACCCTGTCTCAAAAACAAAAATGAAGAAATTGACCTGTTGTCTTAAAATTGGAGTTGTAAATTAATAATTTTATCCAAATAAAGAATTGGACTTATTGCATGACTTTAAAATAACCCTGAGCAAAAATTTGTAGATGTCTAGCATTTTTGGCATTTTCTGGAAATGTTGACAAAGAAGACCTGATAAAGAATTGCCTGATATAAAGCCTAGTACCAAGCCAGGCATGGTGGTGCACACCTTTAATCCCAGCACTCAGGAGGTTGAGGTAGGAGGAGTGTTGTGAGTTTGAGGCTGGCTTGGGCTACAACATGAGCGCAAGGCCAGCCTGAACTACATAGTGCAACCCTGTCTCAAAAAACTAGGGCCAGGAGTTTGGCTCGGTGGCTTAAGCACCTTCCTGGCAGGTGCAAGATTGTGAGTTCATCCCCTGTGCCACAAAATAAATAAATAAAGCCGGGCGTGGTGGCGCACGCCTTTAATCCCAGCACTCGGGAGGCTGAGGTAGGCGGAGCGTTGTGAGTTCGAGGCCGTCTTGGGCTGCACCGTGAGTGCAAGGCCGGCCTGAGCTACATAGTGCGACCCTGCCTCAAAAAAAAAAACCAGGGCCGGGAGTTTGGCTCAGCGGCTTAAGCGCTTGCCCTGGCAGGTGCGAGGCTGTGAGTTCAATCCCCGGTGCCTCAAAATAAATACATAAATAAATAAATAAATAAAATAAAACCCAATACCATAGCAGTGAGACCTTGTGTTCAAAGCCAGAGAAATTATCTCAGTGTGTCTCACGTCGTGTCTCAGAGGAGGATGGAGAAGGTTTGGCTGAAAAGATGACTATTACTCAACCAGGCCATTCTTAGAGAAGTTATATGTTTGTTTTTTGGGGGTCTTTTTTATTTTTGAGATAGGGTCTTTCTATGTAGTTCAGGCTGGCCTTGAACTCACTATGTAGTCTAGACTCGTCTCAAAGTCATGGGAATCCTCCTTCCTCAGCCTCCCACAGGCTGGAATTGAAGGCATGCACCACCACTGCTGGGGAGCTGTTACATGTTTCTGTGAAATTGCTGTAGTTATCAATGTATTTAGTAAGATAATACTGCCTTGATACCACATCTAACTTTTGAGATTTTCTTTTCTAAGTTGATATTACTAGAACGGGTAAATGAAATTCTACTTTTCATAGGAGTTGTCCATGTTTATATCCCAGGTATCTCCAGTGGGTATTTTTTTTCTTTTCATTTATCTGTGATTTTTTAAATTTTTAGATTAATTGTATATTTGCCTTCCTAGATGTCTTTAACAGTCACTTCCCCTTATATGAAAGATATTTTTAGCAATAATATCTCTGATCAGATAATGATTGTTCAAAAAATACACCCCCCAAAAAAAAAAAAACCAGGCCTGAGGATCAATAGAACAGATCAGAAGGTGCAGACGCAGCGACAAACACATTCAGCCACCTTATCTTTGACAAAGGGGCCAAACACATTCACTGGTAGGATGATAGCTTCTTTAATAAATAGTGCTAGAAAAACTGGCTTTCCACATGCTGAAGACTAAAACTAGACCCATGTCTATCACCATGCACTAAACTAAATTCAAAATGGATCAAATATCTAAATATTAAAATAGAAACACTAAATCTACTGGAAGAGAAAGTAGGTAGAAATCTTGAAGACATAGGGGTAGGCAGAGAATTCATGAGCAAAAACCAAACTGCATGGGAAGTACTTCAAAGAATCAACAACTGAGATCTCATCTTATTAAAAAGTTTTTGCACATCAAAAGTAATCACCAACAGAATGAAAAGAAAACCCAGAGATTGAGAAAAAATTTTAGCCAACTGTCCCGCAGACAAAGGACTTCTAGAACATATAAAGAATTGAAAAAAAAATCAGGCCCCTCAGATTTAAAGACCCAATCAAAAAATGGGCATCTAAGATGAATATATACTTCTCAGATGAAGAAATACAAATGACGAATAAATGTATGAAAAAATGTTCAGTATCATTGGTCATTCGAGAAATGCAGATTAGAACAACACTGAGATTCCACCTCACCCCAGAAAGAATTGTTATCAAGAAATCAACCAATAACAAATGCTGGCAGAGCTGTGGGGAAAAAGGAACTCTTTTCCACTGTTGTTGCGGGTGTAGACTGATACAACCACTGTGGAAATCAGTATGGAGATTCCTCAAAAAACTAGGACTAGAAGTCCCATTCAACCCAGCTATTCTCCTTCTGGGTATTTTTCCAGAAGAATTAAAAGCACCATACCACTATGATATATGTGCACCATGTTTATAGCAGCACACTTTGTAATTGCTAAATCTTGGAAACAACCCAAATGCTCATCAACCGAGGAATGGATAAAAAAGATGTGGTAAGGGCTGGGAGTTTGGCTCAGTGACTTAAGCGCCTGTCTGACAGGCGCGAGGTTGTGAGTTCAATCCCCGGTGCCACAAAAAATAAATAAATAAATAAAAAATAAAGCTAATAGATTTTGCTGGGCGTGGTGGTGCACACCTTTAATCCCAGCACTCGGGAGGCTGAGGTAGGTGGAGCGTTGTGAGTTTGAGGCCCGCTTGGGCTACAATGCGAGCACAAGTCTAGCCTGAGCTACATAGTGCAACCCTGCCTCAAAAAAACCAGGGCTGGGAGTTTGGCTCAGTGGCTTAAGTGCCTGCCCTGACGGGTGTGAGGCTGTGAATTTGATCCCCGGTGCCGCAAAAAAAAAAAAAAAAAAAAAAAAAAAAAAAGATGTGGTATTTTTATGTAATGGAGTACTACTCAGCTGTAAAGAAGGATAAACTCTAGGCTTTCATAGGTAAATGGATGCAACTTGAGACCATATTCATAAGTGAAATGAATCAGACCCACATGCATAAACATCATATAGTCTCCATAGTATGAGAAACTGAAAGTGTAAATAAGATCCAAAATCTATAATAGATTTTGTGAAAGGGAAAAATACTTCTCAGAAGGAAAGAACAACTGGGATAGGGGAAAGGGGAATGAAAAAGTCTATATATATAGACTGTCTATATATATATATATAGACTGACAGCTAAGATAGTTATACTACTAATTTCTTTCAGTCCATTGAAGAGAACAGTTTGTGCTTATATTGTCTGATCAATTTTGCATGCCTGTATCTTGTAATCTGAGCAACCACTTTGAAGACAACAATACACAATATATTAACCATGGTTAATTCCCTATTGTACTGTTATTAAATTTTGTATCTTTGTTTTAATTGTTTTTTTCTCTTTAAAATAACAAAAAGTACAGCCAAATAAGTGCCATGCCAGAACTGAAATTGTTTTTGTCAGACATTTGCTATTGTTCAAATAAGCCACTTTAAATTCCACACATGCTGCTGTTACAGGCATTTTTCGGTCGTTATTGCTGATTATAAAAAACAACTAGCAGCTCCTGGGAGCCCTCGTCAGGTGAAGACAGTAAACCTCTAGCTCCTTCATTCCTGCTGTCCTCCCGGAGAAGCAGTCCTGGCTCCAGAAACACCCCAGGCTAAGCATACAAGCAAATAGATACCATCGTGTTCCGGGCTCAGTGGAGAATTTTTCTGTAACTTCACAAAATACCTTGATTTAGTTTTAGTTTGCTACAGTAAGTGCACTTTGTAGCTTACTTTGAATTATTTTATCTTAAAGACTAGCTTATAAAACCTTTTTTGCTTCTTATTCATCTTACAGGCAAAACTTTTCTAGGCTATCATCAAATAAATAATGGTAATCAGTGGGGAAAATGATTTAATTTTTTGTTTTAGGTTGTTTGATTTTGTTGTGTGTGTGTTGTTTTTGTTTTTGTTTTTTGAGACACGGTCTCACTATGCAGTCCAGGCTTTCACTCATTATGTAGCCTAGGCTGGCACTGAATTTAGGGTGCTCCTCCTGCCTCGGCCTCTCACATGCTGGGAATACAGGTATGTGTCACCAGGCTCAGTCTCAATTTTAAAATTAGTGTTATTCCTAACTCTGTTCAAATTCTGTATCTGGGCTGTCCGACTTTTCTGGAAAGGGAGGTTGAGGAGGTGATTTCTGTATCTACAAGGACTGTGTTATTCAGTTTAGCAGTTCTCTGTTTGAACCCAGCAATAAGGAATTTTGAGTCATCCAACTTAGTTACTCCTAGAAACTTCTGCCGAAAACAAAAGGGACAAAGACTAGTGACAAAGATGTTGCTTACTGCGGTAAGCTATTTTTTATAATAACTAAGAATTGTATTAGTACATGTTTGCAGTACATGAAGTTTACATTCATCTCAGGGAGGAGGTGCATGTACGTAACACAGCTTGATTCTTTCTAAATTCCCGTCCCATCTACCTCCTCCCTCCTTTTCTAAATCCCCTTTCCCCATTTTTGAGGTAAGTTATTAACTTCGTGAGAAACAAAGTCCAGCACTACTTTAGAAACAGGAAACCTGGATTCTGGTCCTCACGACTTCTTCACCCTGTGATCTTCGGCTTGGGTATTTCCGTTCCTTTCTCAGCCTCGCCACTTGCTGAAGGCAGAATGCGGAGTCTAATTAGATTTTGGGGGTGTCTTTTGGCCATGAGGTCCACCAGCAGAATTCTTCCTGGGAAAAGTAGCTGTCTCCCTTTCAGGAAATACCACGACGCACCCCGGGGCATAAGGGCTGGCTGGGGTTCCGGCAACCAAAAGTAGCCTCAGGCTTCCCTTGAAGAAGCAGGAAATTAATTTCTCTTGGGGGTCAGAGTGAAAGAAGGTGCTCCTTGTGGGGTGGAGCAGAAAGAAGGGGGTCTGAGAGATGTCAGAGAAGCTTCCAGTAGGGAATGCACCAAAGAACAAGGAAGCATTCGATGTCATTGTCATTGGTTTGTGTCATCACGGGCAGTGTGACCCTTCCCCAGGACCGCTAAGCTCAGTGAATCTGAACACATTAATGTTCTGTGTGAATGGGAAGTGGGCACATTAGGGGACAAGGGCAGCCTCAGAAAGGCCCTCAGAAATGCAGGTCCTCAGGCATCTGCGGAGGTTTGGGAGGGTTTAGGACCAGCCTGGCAATGACCAGCAGAGCCTGGCACCAGCGGATTACCCTGACTGAGAATTCCATTTTGGTGGTATTGGGAACTGGACCCAGGCCCTTTGCACTAAGTTACATCCTAACCCTTTTTTCAGACATATTTTAGACAGGGTCTCACTAATTTCCCCAGGCTGAATTCCTGCCTCAACCTCCCAGAGTACTGGGTTTGCAAGTGTACACCATCACCCCAGCTTCACATCAGTGAGAAATTGAAGACTGATTTCAGAACCTCATGTGGTCACCTCTCTCTCCACTATTGTGATTAGAATATAAGCCATTTTCTCCTAATATCATTTCTCCTTCAATATGTTTCTTAAAACCAGGTGTAATGATGCACACCTGTGATTCCAGCACTTGAGAGGCTGAGGCAGGAAGCTTGCTGTGTGTTTGAGGCCACCCTGGACTACACAGTGAGTTCAAGGCCAGCCTGAACTACAGGGTGAGATCCCATCTCAAAAACAATTGGTTTCTTAAATCCCTTCTTGGCTATTTTTTAAAAACATTTTTTAGCTTTAGCTCATTTTAAAATTTTTATTTCTTTTCCTTTTCTATTTTCTTAGAGGTAAATTGACAGAGACTCTGGCTTTTTTCCTACCCCTTTTTCACATTTGTCATTCAGATTTTTGTTTACCTGGAACACTCCGAAGATCACATGCAAGGCTCCCATAGCAACCCCTTACAGTTTGCTTTGTATAAGCACTATTCTATGGGGCATCAATTTTTAGCACATTTAATACAAATTAGGTCATCTTGTATACCCAAAAATGTCATTGCTTCTTCCAATTTAAATTCTGACAAGAAATTTATATTTGAGTGTTTCCCCATTTGATTTCATTCCATGGAAGTTTCCCACTATCTCCTTTACCTTACATGATCCACTGAAATACTTTCCACTGAAAGTATTAACACTCCACCCTCCAAAGACTAAGCTAGTGGGAGAATAAATTGATGTGACTGTCCTGTCAAACCGTGTGCTCATCTAGAATTTACCAAGAGCCTCTAAAATGTTTCTATCCTGATAACCTTTTACCCCTTCCAAGTTGCGATCATACTTCTGGGAATGTTCCCAGTAGAAATCAAGTCACATACTATATGATGACATTTTGGTCAGTGAGGGACTGCATACATGACCTGGGCCCATGAGATTCTTCTATTGCCCAGTGACACTGTGGCCCTTTGAGTTTGTCTAGACATGCTCTATCATGTTATCTCCATGACAGGATCTCCTAGCAACGACTTCCTCAGGCTGTATCCCCATCCCTAAATGATACATGACTGTCATCGGAAATGTGCTGGGGCCCTGCGAATTCCTGTCCTCCCTTCACTGCATATTGGAAGAAGAGAGCAAGAGCGAAGAATCTCAGAAACTCAGGAGGCAGAGAAGCCTTTTCCTGCCACGCAGTTATCCAGACTGGGAGTTTTGTTTGTGAGAGCACCCTTCGGTTGCAATTCGCTAATCTTGTTTACAAAGAAAGAATATAAAACTCTATTTTGAAGAATCATTCAGTTCAGAAAAGCAAATATCACCCTTTCTGTCTCTCCTGCCTCTTACTTTCACATGGACATTGAAGCATTGGGCTGGGAACCAGCAGTCCTCTTTTTGACCAGGATAATATGCTGGGTTTTTCTGTACCAACATAATTTCTCTTGGAAGCAGAAGTACTTTTACCAGATCACCTTCAAGGTTCATTGAGAAGAAGTTCCAGAACCGTCCCTGTTTTCCATTTTTATATAATCTATAAAGGAAGATTAAAGCCATGTTGACTATTTTACAGTCCCTAGAGCTACTAATCCTGCATTCTATCTGTCTTCTCAGGAGAGAATTCAGAGAAACACAGGAATTTGGTTCCCTTTAGACGTCCAGTTGCTACACCACCCATACTATTAGCTAACTTTGAAAAATGTACTCTCGCTTTAGTTCGTTGAGTGTTTGTTATTCTCAGGAAGACTACAAGAAAGTCTACAGTTACTTTGACCTCATAAAAAGGTGTTATCGGAAAAAAAAAAAATCTGTGACAATGCTTATTGCATTATGTGTATGACAAATTGGAAACAACCTGAATACCCAACAAAAGGAAAATCAATTGGTATATCCATGCCATAAAAATTATGCTTTTCCCTGCACCTGGGAATCAGTTACGCATACCTGGATAACCTTTCCGAGTGTCTGAGACACGGAGGATGGAAAGCAAGTGTGCCCTGGGTTTCTATGGGGTTTTAACCCCTTCCACTGACTGTGAAAATCCACCCATCCTGCAGTGGGAGGCCCTCATCCCAGAAGCTTAGCCCCAGGGATTCTGTCTTTGCAGGTCTGGGAACTTCAGAATCAACCTATCAGTTGATCTATCTATCTATCTGTCTATATTTTTTTGGTGGTATGATTGAATTCAGGGGTAATCTACCACTGAGCTATAATCCCAGCCCTTATTTATTTATTCATTCATTTATTTATTTTAGATTTTGAGACAGGATTTTGCTAGGTTGCCAGGGCAGGACTTGAACTCAACATCCTCCTGCCTCAGCCACCCTGAGTGTTGGAATTACATGTGTGTGCCACTGTTCCTGGTGAGAGTTATATTTTCTACTTGGGTCTCCATGTGCTTCTGACAAGATCACAGCCCGAGACCACCTCTTCATCTTACCCACACCTACCGGGGCCTTTAATCTAACAGGAATTGGGGAGGGAAGCTGGAAAAAAAAATTTTTTGTTATTGTTTTTGTTTTGTTTTGTCTTGTTTTGTTTTGTTTTTTGAGACAGGGTCTCACTCTGTAGCCCAGGCTGGCCTTGAACTCACAGCAATCCTCCTGTCTCAGCCTCCCAAATGCTGGGATTACAGGCATGCGCCATCACGCTTGGCTTGGGAACAGGAAAATATTTTCTTCAAAAAATTGTTACTATTTTGGGGGAATGCTGTTTTGAGATCAGAATTTTTAAATTGTATTCTAAACATGTGGGGAAAATTAATATATGCTTAGCAAAGTAAAGACACGAAAATATTTACAGAGTTTACATTGGAGCAATGGAATGAAGGATGATGTGGGAGCTGTGGTGTAGAAAGGTAAGGTAACTCACCCAGGTTTCCACAGCCTGGAGCATAGACACGAAGCCGAGCCTACTTTACAGTAAATCTGTGTCAATGGTAAAACTTGTTCCTGGATAGCTGCTGAAATGGCACTTACGTCAAAAACCCACATGTCAGAGGAACACAGATAGGACATGGTGAGCGTTGTAGGTTAATTACTTATCCCGATGGTTTAGTGTTCTTGGGATGTCTCGTGATTGCCTCCTTGCTATGACACCGTGTTGGAAAGGATATATTCCATGCACTTTGAGTTTGGGCTTTGCCACGTGGTTTGATGTGACCAATGGATGGAGAGAATATAATGAAAGGAAAGGCTTGCCAGGCATGGAGGTGCATGCCTGTAATCCCAGCACTCGGGAGACTGAGGCAGGAGGATCATTGCAAGTTTGAGACTAGCCTGGGCTACAAAGTGAGCTCAAGGCCAGCCTGAACCACATTGCAAGACCCTGTCTCAAAAAAGACAAAGGAAAAAAAAATGAAAAAAGAAAATAAAAAGGAAAGGAAAGGCTTAAAATGAAGACCAGTAAAAAAAATTTTTTTTTCCTCTTGTCCTCCTGCCTTTTGTCATGAGAATAACATGGTTCAGGTACTTCTAGTCCAAGGGGAATGAGAAGTATGTAGAACAAATATGGACCCAAACTACATCTTGAAGTACACATCTCAGCCAACCTATAGATATATACTGAAAAATAAATGATTGTGATTTTAAGTCACTGTGGGTTGTTTTATGCAGAATTATGGTTGATTAATGTAAAACACCAAGGTGTTGAATTACATAACAGAAGCAAGCTGAGCATGGTGGTAAATGCCTGTAATCCCAGTACTCAGGAGGATGAGGCAGGATGAGCGCCATGAGGTCAAGGTCAGCCTAAATTATATAGCAAGACCCTGTCCCCACCAAAAGAGAAAAGAAAAGAAAAGAAGCTGAACTGAACATCTTGCTATATCAATGTAAGTTCAAATTTGGTTATGCAAATATTCCAGAGTCTATAGGTTCTGAGGTCTTCAGCATCTGAGAAACAAAGGTGTTGATTTAATGCAACCCGTCTCCTTGCATAGTATGACAGCTACTCTCTGGAGGGGATGGAAACATTCACAGAAGGAATACATGGCATTCTGGTGTGGGTGGAAAGGAACACAAACCCCAAATCTCTGCAGTGTAGGGTTGGGAAAGACAGTGGATGTGAGCCAACCCCACGCATGGGTTGAACAGTGAGGAAGAAGACCAAATAGGCTGGTGTCCAGCATTCAGAAGAAAAGTCTTTTCATTTTCTTTTGGGGTCATAGAAATACATTCCATCAAGAAACCACAGCAAGAACATGAATGTAAAAAGTAGGAAATTCTAAACTCAAAAACCTTTAAAATGGAGGTAGAAGATCTCGAGACCCAAGCACTGTAAGCACCCCTACATGAGCTGTGAGTCCCACATTTATTCTCTCCTGCCACTTTTCTGTCTTGCAAAAATGAGATTGTATTTTTAATCAATGATATTTCTAGTATGCCATGAACTATTTTTGGTTTTGGGTGTTTTGTTTTGTTTTGTTTTGTTTTGTTTGGTACTGGGAATCAAACTCAGGACTTTGTGCTTGCCAGGCAGGTGCTTGTGCTGCTGAGTTATATCCCCTGCCCCTGAACTATTTTCTAAGCCGTTATTCTTCCATGTTTTAGTGTTTAATGGCTACACAGGATTCTTTCCAATGGGTCAGTATTCTAAGGCATCTACTTATTTAGGATGGAAACTCAGAAAGAGAAACATTTTCTCCCATGTTCTATCCTCCACCTTTAAAAATATTTTTAAATGTGAGTCTGTTCCCAAAACAAGCATGCTAAATGAAGTTACCAGAAAGCGAATTATTGGAATGAGAGAAAAATGAATGATGGATGAAATAAATATTTCAATCAAAACGACAAAGTAAAACAGATAGAATAGCATGAGATCCTCTAAGTAGTCACTAATATTTAATAAGAAGTATCTATGACCAAGCACACCATGTAATGCAATTTCGTATCTTTGTCATAAATCAAACTCTGAGAATTTATCCTACGCATATGACTCAAAACAGGACAGGGCCACGGAGTACACAAGTGAGTAGCTCCTAGTAGATGCAGTCTCTGTGCAACTACTAAATTCTGGATAAAACACAAAGACACAAAGTCAGCCAGGTGTGGTAGTGTACCCCTATAATCCTAGCTACTCAGGAGGCTGGAGCAGGATGCCCACAAGTTCAAGGCCAGCACAGGCACCTTGGTGAGGGACTCAAAGTCAAAAAATTTTAAAGGGCTTGAGGTGTAGTTTATTGGCAGAGCGCATCCCTAGCATGAGGCTCTGGGTTCAAATCTATAGTACAAAAAAAGAAAACTCACAAAATTTAAAGAGACTAGATAGTAAATAAAACTGGAGTATTCTGGAGAGAAATCAACTGGAAAAAAAAAAAGAAACATCCTAGGGTAACAGCTGCCTTTCTGGAGCTTCTTTCCTGAGGTGGCTTTGGTCCATACTGCATGTGGAAGCTAAAACAGAGAGAACACTTGCTATCTTTCTGATCTAAAGCACCACAGGACAAAATTCAGGAACCGCCCCACTGCCGGAGAGGGAAAGATAGTATCCTGCAAGAATAAAGGCATAGAGGCATAGAGCAAGGCTATTGATTTTTGTGTACAAACTTTGTCCAAATCTTGATTGATCCCCTCAACCATAGAGGTATAAAACAGACTTGAGCTAAGAATGAAAGAATGGACAGGTCAGCTGCCATCAGTGGGACAGAATTAACAGTTCAGGTCTAATCAAATTAATTTGCTGTTTTTAAAGCAACCCATGTTCTTTAGAAAGTGCAACAGAACTCAGAATCTCTACACTAAAGGATTTACAAGGTTCAGAATAGAGTTTGAAGATTCACAGGTATGTTACTCATTTTTCAAGAGAAAAGACAACAGAGATCAATGGTGAGTGGACTCAAACTTTGAAATTAGCTGCTAAGGATTTAAAAGCTACTATAACCATAGTCAAAGAAGTAAAAAAAAAATATGCTCTCAATGAATGAAAAGAGACAGAAGCTTAGGAGACATATAGAAACTCCAAGAAAGAGCCAAATAGAAATTCTAGAACTAAAACACAATCTCTGGAATGTAAAAATCACTGGGCTTTTTAATACCCAAATATAGATGTCAGGGAAACAACTCAGGAAGCTTGAAAATAACCCAATCTGAAGACCAAAGAGAAGAAATGTTGAAAAATAATTATGCAGATCTCCAGGGACTTGTGGAGCAATATAAAAAACCCAAAAATACATTATCAAAGAAAGTAGAATGGGCTGCAGGCATGGTGGTGCATACTTGTAATCCCAGCACTTGGGAAGCTGAGACAGGAGAATCACTGTGAGTTTGAAGCTAGGCTGGGCTACATAGTAAATTCAAGGCCAGCCTGAACTATATAGTGAAACCCTGTCTTTTTTTTCCTTTTTTCGGCACCAGGGATCAAACTCATAACCTCACACCTGCCACACAGGCGCGTAAGCTACTGAGCCAAACTCCCAGCCCTAGCTTTTTGAGGCAGGGTCGCACTATGTAGCTCAGGCCAGCCTTGCGCTAGCGTTGTAGGCCAAGCGGGCCTCGAACTCGCAACGCTCCACCTACCTCAGCCTCCCGAGTGCTGGTATTAAAGGCGTGTGCCACCACGCCCGGCTGAAACACTGTCTTAAAAAGAGAAAGAAGAAGAAAAATGAGAAAGAGAAGAAGAAGAAGGAGAAAGAGAAGAAGGAGGAGGAGGAGGAGGTGGTGGAGGAGAAGGAGGAGAAGGAGAAGGAAAAGAAGGAGAAAAGAAAGCTAAGAGAGTATTGGGAAATAATAGCCAACCACTTCCTACACAAAAATCCCCCAACTTAAGCCGGGCGTGGTGGCGCACGCCTTTAATCCCAGCACTCGGGAGGCTGAGGTAGGCGGAGCGTTGTGAGTTCAAAGCCGGCTTGGGCTACAACGCGAGCCCCAGGCCAGCCTGAGCTACACAGTGCGACCCTGCCTCAAAAAAAGCAGGGCCAGGGGTTTGGCTTAGTGCCTTAAGCGCCTGCCCTGGCAGGCGCGAGGTTGTGAGTTCAATCCCCGGGGCTGCAAAAAAAAAAAAAAATCCCCCAACTTAAAATGGTTTGCATTGCAATTTTGCATTTTTATGATTGTGTGAAAGCAACACTTTCAACAGAAACCATACACTGAATTTTGGATTTTGATTTTTTTCTGGATTAATGATGTGCTGTGTGATACTCTCTCAACACGCTGGGTAGCAGCCACTGCCACATCTTCCAGATAATCACACAAGCACGAAGGTAAACATCCACATCCTGTGATGCTCAGCTCTGATGTTAGGGATGATAGGTATATTAAATTCATGCTCAACAGTATTTTCAACTTGAGATAATTTCTTTGAGATGTGGCCCCATCATAAGCTCAAGGACTTCTGAGTGTAGTCAAAGATAAATTTACAAATTAAAGGAAGTAAAAACTAAGCGAGGTCACTAAAATAAAAGTATACCTAAAAACATCCAACTGCCAAAAAAGATAAAAGAAGCCAGGCGTGGTGGCGCACACCTTTAATACCAGCACTCGGGAGGCTGAGGTAGGAGGAGCGTTGTGAGTTCGAGGCCAGCTTGGGCTACAATGTGAGCGAGCGCAAGGCTGGCCTGAGCTACACAGTGTTACCCTGCCTCAAGACACTAGTGCTGGGAGTTTGGCTCAGCAGCTTAAGCGCCTGTCTGGCAGGTGCGAGGTCGTAAACTTGATCCCTGGTGCCGCAAAAAAAAAAAAAAAAAAAAGAATAAAAGAAAAAAATCATGAAAACACATACAGGAGAACTTTTAAAAGAAACTTACGAATACAATGAAACATTTTCAAATTCTGGGGAAAAAAACTGTCAGCCCAGAATTATATATGCAGCAAAAACATTCTTCAATGATAACAGTGAGCCAGGCATGATGGTGTAATCTCACCACTCAGGTGGCTGAGGCAGGAGGATCACTGCAAATTTGAGGTCAGCCTGGGCTACATAGTGAGTTCAAAACCAACCTAAACTACATAGTGATACCCTGTCTCAAAAAAACAGAACAGAACAGAACAAAGCAAAACAAAGTAAAACAAAACAAAACAAAACAAGTAAAAGAATGAACTTTTCATATTAAGAAAGCTAGATTGTTACTAGCAGGACTACACAAAAAGAAATGCTACAAGAAATTCTTCAGGCTGAAGGCTATCTATGTCAAGTGGACAAGTGAGTTTTGGGAAAGAATGCAGAGCGTCAGAAATGGCAAATACCAGCCTTGGTGTGCTGGCACATACCTTCATTCCCAGTGTTCTGGGAAGCTGAAGTAGGAAGATCTCAAGTTCAGGCTCAGCCTGGGCAACTTTTTGGCTTAGCAAGACCCTATCTCAAAATAAAAAATAAAAATTAGGGAGAGGGAGAGGGAGAAGAGAAGAACGGAAAGAATAAAAAAGGTACATATCTGGGTAATACAAAAGTTTACCGTTAGTTTCTTTAAAATAGAACTGTTCAAAGCAAAAATTATTAAAATCGCTATGGGATTTATAAGATACATAAAAGAAGCACATATGACAAGTATAAAGTATGAGGTGAGTAGGTTTATGTCCTTTAAAGGTTCTATGTTTTTGAAATACAAACAGCAAATAAATTTTTTTTTATTTTAAAGATAGTAAAACCCAATAAAACATAACAGAACGAAGTCAATCAAAACAGCAGTAGAACTAGTACAGAACTTCAAAGAAAGATACTAGGGAAACAATAGCTACTATAGTATATCTTGTTATTTTCAGAATAGTTGACCATTCCAATAACTATAGTAAAATTAAACCAAAAACAAAACACAATAAAACCAATAAAAATAGAATATAAAATAAAGCAAAAAAAATTAATCAGAATAAAGCAAAACAATGAGAACAATATTGGGCCTCAAAGACAAGACAGAAGAGAATCCCCCATATTTGCTACATTGCCTGCTGTCATCTTCCAAGAAGATGCTCAGGCTGCCGGCCCCAGGCCTGAAAAATCAACAAAACAATACTAGCATTTAATTGCTTTATGTACTTTAGTTGCTATCAACTTAGTGAGACCTCCGAACCAGCAGGTTGCTTTATAGGAATGGGGTGGGGGTGTCCTTGATTCTTAGCCCACGCGCTGGCAGGTGTATGGGAGGCACATGTTTCTCTTCCTGGAGTCCACGCTGGTCACACAGGCCCCTGGAAGGCAGGCTAGTTGTCTTCTGGTTGGAGCCACTCTCGAAAATAAATATTTTTAAAAATGTTCAACATCACTGATCTTTTAAGAGATGCAAATTAAAACAATGCTGTGATTCCATCTCACCCTAGAAAGAATGACTACCATCAAGAAATCAATACCAAATGCTGCTGGGATTGTGGGGAAGAAGGAACCCTTCTCCAGTGTTGGTGAGAGTGTAACTGGTGCAGCCACTGTGGAAATCAGTGTGGAGATTCCTCAAAATCTCTTGACCTAGTTAGTCCCCTTCGTGATATCTTTCTGAAAGAACTGAAAGCATCATACCACAGAAATATATGCACACCCATGTTTAGAGTGGCACAGTCTGTAATAGCCAAATCTTAGAAACAACACAAATGCCCATCAACTGGTTGGTGAATGGATGAAAAAAGATGTGGGTTTCTTGAAGTACTACTCTTGCCATAAAGAAGGGTAAGCTCGAGATGTTTCTAGGTAAATGGTTGCATCTTGCTGTGGTTTGTTTAAATGTCCCCCCAAATCCTCATGCAGTCATGGAGGTGGCTGAATCTAGTGTTTGTGACTGGTTCATTGTTTAGTGCTGGGATGGGTGGTGTGAGTGCTATACCTGCCCAGGGGTGGGAGCCAGCATACAATATAAGGGAGGGAAGGAGACGTGCTTGTCCCTTTTTTGCCCTTTTTGCTCTGACTGCTTTTGCAGGCTGCTGCCTTGAAGTGTTGCCCCTACTCCATACCACTCTGCCTTGGAACCAGCTTATTATGTATCGAAACCTCCACAAACTGTAAGCTAAATAAACCTTCTTTTCCTTAATTTTGGGTGTTGGGTATTTTGTCTCAGCAATGAAAAAAAGTAACTAAGACATACTCTTAAGTGAAATAAATTGGATGCACATGTATAAATACTGCATTTTCCCTCTCTGGTATGAGAAACCACAAGTATCAATAAGGACCAGGATGTATAATAGGTAT
>RJWM01010179.1:0-64358 GCA_004363535.1 Dasyprocta punctata
TTGGTTGATTGAGAATTTCTATCTGAATTGAGCAAAAGAATCCTCCACTGATTGGTGACACTAGGATTACAGGTACCATGCCCAGCTTGACTGCTTATTGGTATACACCTTAAAAGTTAATAAATTTTTATAAGTAATTTCTGACTTGATGGTCATTACTGACATCAGTGGAAAGACAGAGCTATCAGTTGTGCAGTTGTTAGTGCGTTCATTGACTACTTCTGCTGTCCGTCTTCTGGGAACCCAGGGGAACTGCACTTCTGAGGGGCAGGAGCATGTGAGTAGCTCTCTCAATGAGCTGTCAGAGATTTGAAACTCTTTTTCCAGCCAGAGTGTTTAACTGCAGAGGAGAGACCCTCGGGAGCCCTCTAGTTCTCCTGCACAAGCACCGAGGATCATCAGGATGCTGGCCGTGCCACTGGCCTACATTCCTAGCTGACCAGTGAACACTTGCCGAGGCTCAATGGACCTGTGATGTTAGCAAAAAGAAACCTGTGCTTCTTGCACTGCTACAATTTGGAAGTTGTTTTTGTACTGTGGCATCACTGAGCCTTTCCCAACAGACCATCCTCAGGATGTCAAAGCTGCACTGTACACTTACACGCGGGCCTCCTAGGTGGACAGATTTCCACCCTCTATCAGAAGAGCTGAAATCCCACTCTCACCTGGATACACATGAGGAATAAGGATCCCAGCGGCCACATCGCTGGTGGTATTCGGAGTAAACTTGTCTGAGATGACGGTGACGGAGCACTGGGGGACCAGCTGGGCAATGCACGCAGCAGTGGAGAGCCCTATCACACCCGCTCCGACCACAGCGATCCGCACTGTGTCCATGGGCCTGCGAGGAGGGGAACAGGGATCGTTGTCGGGATGATTCCAGTCAGGCAGTCTGGCCTGATCATTCTTCCCGAGGTCGGTGGCCTGTCAGCATAAGACCTTTTCCACTGTGTTCCTTATGGACTACAGTCTAGCAAATGCTCTTTCCTTTAAAAACCATGGAAGGGCAACAAGGTTTATCTGGATGCGCAGGGTTTTGCACAAACAGTCAGGACTTGCCTGTAGTACACACCAGTAAGTCAGTCTGCATTTGGGAGATTTCTACTCCTTCTGCCCTTTCCTGAGCCTTGTTCCCTGTGGGCACGTGCTGGGAAAGTTCAGAGAGAGAGAGGAAACCGAGGCAGGGAAAACAGCTGAATTACGGCCTCTGTCCCCAGAACTCACTGCGGAGTAGTCATGAGAGGGAATGGCCCTGAGTAATTTGGAGCTCAATTCTTGGCCTGTACATGCGTTTTTTTTTGTTTTCTTTTTTTTTTTTTTTTTTTTTGAATGATTCATCATCATCTCGTCTCCTCTCCCACCTTCCCTGCCTCTGTCACTGCCTCCTCCCGGTCTCCTGCTCAGCCCTGGCCTCCGGCCACCTCCCTTGGACAGCCTGCTTCTTGTCTGAACTCTGTCAGGAGCTGATTCTGTAACCTATAGGGTTACCCGTGCCTCAAGTGCCCCATCTGCAAGAGACCGGATAAGCTCTGACTTCCTCCCAGAGGTACTGAACAAGAGAGGCCCGTGAGGCTGCCTGCTAAGGGACACCCGTACAAACACCAGAGGCAGATGCCCCACAGTCCAGGCTGTGCACTGCGTGTGGAAGCCAGAGAGTGGCTGGGGCTTCAGCGCCCGGGCAGCCCTTACTCTGGGCAGTGGAAGACAAAGCCCCACACTGTCCTGTCTGTCCCCTGGCCTGCCTTGGCTGCCCTGTACATCTTTCCATGTTTGCTCCGCTCTTTGTCTCGCTCTCCCTGTCTGATTCAGGTTCAAACTCTAGAGAGAGAAAAAATTCTCAGTTGTCCCAGTTAGTCATTGCTACACTTTTGGGGAAAGTTCTAGCATCAGGCTAATGGATGGGGCTAAGTCAACCCTCAAATCTGCTGCGCTAGGCATAATCACCCTTCTCCGTGCAAGAGCAACGGTCAGGAAAAGGGGTCACACAGTACAAGCCACGCCACCACACACACAGATGCACCTCTGCTTAAGAGGGCCATGGGCAAGGCAAACGGGGCGGGGTCTGCCGGTCAGTAATCGCTCCCATCTATGCTGGCTCTAAAGTCTGTCACGCTGCGCACTTTAAAGTCTTGCAACGAGGTTTAAAGTCTGTTATTTCTAATCCTCAAGCAGCATATGCATTTCTGAGTCATTGGTTAATCTAGGCAGGCTAACTGAAAAACAGCGGGACTACAGAAACAGAGGGAAGGCAAGAGAAAGGTTTTGTGCCTTCCAGGGGGAGTAAGACGTGGGGAACGCGGCTCTGTGCTAGTGCCTGGACGCGGCAGTCAGACCCCCTGCCCTTGCTAGTTTCACTATTTCCTATCAATGTCCCCTGCAATGCACTGTCTCAAAGTACAGTAGCTCTACTACATTAACTTGGGAGTGAAAGTAATCTGCGGCTAAGAGCAAACAGCTGCTAGAGGAGAGAGGCTTGAGCGAGCAGGATAGGGTATGCTCCGGCACAAGGAACTGTCAATCTTTTTTCTCTTGATCCCGCTAAGACACACCCCCAATTCTCAGAGCACAGACAGAATGAGTCGTGCACCCAAAGCAGGAGAATTTGAGTACCTGCGTCTGGAAAAGTAGCCTCAGGACACGCCGAAGGCTCTGGCACCAAAACTTGTTTTCCGCTTTTCACTTGGTCAGGTGCCCTGAGGGACAGAGGGAAAGCAAAACTGCTTCCCATTGGGGAATTTAATAAGGACACTTGCTCTAATCTTACTCTCCATTGGCCCATGAACTGCGTCTCTGTCACTGATTCCCCAGGATAAAGGAACAGGTGACCTCATCTTGTAAGCTCCCTGGAGCTGTGTCTCTGCCAGGTCCCCAGAGCTGGGTCGCCCTCGCCTGTCTGGCTCACAAACCCTGCATCTCTCTGCCAGCCTGGGGTTTCTCCAGCAGACTTACGCGTGTACTAAATAACAGGTGGTCTTTCCAACAACCAGCAAGGTCCAGCCAGAGCAAACAGCCCTTATCTCTGGACTACCCAGCATTAGCCGCTGTCCCCCACTGGGGTCCTGGTTCTGCTGGTCAGCTGTGGAGGCAGGGCAGACAGTGGAGTGAGGGTCATAGACGTAATATTCATTACTAAGATGGTGGCCTGATCACAGCTGGAAAACTGACTCAGGAGATAATTTGAGGTAGAACCCAAATATTTCAAGAAGGTAACCAGTGTTTACTAAGTGTCTAGTATGGGCTGGTGTTATGGTTTATACATTGTGTCAACTTGAGAAGTCTAGAAGCTTAATTAAGTAACTCAGCAGCTCTACATCCTGGGGTGTAGAGCACAAGCAGTTACCTGTTCATTGTGTCAATTTGAAAAGGTCAGAAGTTAACTGAGAGACTCAGCAGGGAGCCAGGGGTCTTACCTTGTAAACACCCTCATCCTGTGCAAAGGAAGGCCAGGAGATTTGTGAATGCTACACCCACCCTGGAGGGAGGGGGTGTCCTGTGTACAATATAAGGGAGGAGAAGAGGCTTGCTCTTGCTCCCTTTTTTTCCGACTGCTTTTGCTTGGCTGCTGCCTTGAAGTATTGCCCTGGTGCCATGCCACCCTGCCTTGGAGCCAGCTGATTATGGACTGAAACCTCCAAAAACTGTAAGATAAATAAATCTTTCCTTCCCTAATTTTGGGTGTCAGGTGTTTTGTCTCAGCAAGGAGGGAAAAGTAACCAAGACAGCTGGGCACTGTGCATTTTAATGTTAAGTTTAAGCTCAGGCCGGACAGGACACTGATTTACAGGGAGGTAGTGTGATGTCTCAAACCAGTCACTGTAGTATTTTAACTAACATAGAATATTTACCATTAGGCTTTTGCTAGCATGGAGGTTAGTGCTGGGAGGTCTGTACTATTATTATTTTCCTCATTCTACAGGACAGTAAAATGATGTGCCGAGACAATAAAGACAGGTCCAGGACCTCCTCAATGGTACAGCCCAGTCTAAGTATCAAACTCCAACTCTCAAACTCATAGCCAAAGCTTGCATTTTGGTATCAGGAGTCCTGTAGGTCTCACCTTGAGAGTCACCTAACTTCTGAGTTTGTTTCCCCTTCTGTGAAGGGGGTATTTAATAATGTAGATATGTTATTTAATCATCACATTCCCATAAGGGACATTTGGTTGTGACCCTGAAATTTCAAGTGAGAAGACAGAGGTAAAGAGAGCTTGGTTTGTTTAAGGAAGAGGGCTCCTAGCCACACTATTTTATTCACTGTCTAGCAAGGTCAAGTTAGTTCAAGGACCTCACTTAGAAAGGACTGAACAACAAGGTTGTCTGTCTGAAGTTGACCTACTTGTATGTGGTTTATTCTCTGAGCTTTCCAATGCTGTAGTACAGTAACCCTTGAAATATTTACAATCAGACCTGATGTGCTATGACTGTGTTCCAACTATTATAGATATAAGTATACATATTTTCCAAATATAAAATCTAAAGACTGCACATATTAAAAATCCTCAGGCGATGAAGTGCACTTGGCTTCCTGCATGATGAATATTTGTAAATTGCTGCAATGAAAAGCATAATTATTCTCTCACTAAAGAAAGTTGTTTTGTTTTGTTTTGTTTTGTTTTGTTTTTTCATACTCAGTACATGTTCCAGTAGAAAGCATGAGAGTCAGGGGGCAATGGTGAGCATCTCTGATTCCCTGCTGAAGGAAAGCAGTGACTCCGAGGCAGGAGTGAAAGATAGTCTTTATCTTTTTCACTAGTGATAAACGAAAAGACCAGCCAGCAGGACTAAACTCCAGAGTTTGGAGGGTGGGCGGGGGGAATCTAGCTGGCTGACGCCTTGATCACGGCAGCCCATCCCCCACCTCAGACCTGGCGCCAGGCTGTGTTGGAAACGAGCCAGGCGGAGGGAAGGAGCGAGGTGGCCGCTCAGAGACAGTCTGAGTTATTAAATAAACCCAGGGACAAGCTACCCTCCGCACTCGGCAAGGCAAGTAGACAAATCCCGCCCTGGCACTCAAAGAAACTGAAAGCAGAACAGGGTAAAATTTGACAGTCAGGCACCAGCACTCCTGTCCCCAGAGCTGGCTGGTAGAAGGCACCTGCAGAGAGAAAAGGTCCCGACAGACAATTTTAATAATAATAAGCCACCTATTTCTCCCACATACGAAGGGAATGTGGTACAGGGGACATTTAGCACCCTGCCCACCACTGTCAGTGGCCTCCCCCGGAGGAAGGGGACGTACAGGGCTGCCTAGCACAGACGGCAGAAGGAAGCGAACCTTAGTTATGTAACAAAATCAAAAAACCAGCCAGCCCACAGTGCTGACTCCTGGGAACCAAGAGAGAGAAAGTGCACCCTCTGGTGGTTTCTGTGGGCAAAGCTGATAGTGGGTCAGTACCCTGGAATAGTGGTCTTTAGGCCCTATAATAGTTAAGAAAAATCAGAAAAGGAGAGGCAAAGAGAAGTCCATGATATTCAGCCTCGAATCAATCAAGATATTCAGATCCATGGAGGCAGACAGGATGATATGCCCAGAGCTCAAAACCAGCACACATATTAGGAGGCAGCTAACTTTGGACAAGCAATTGTCTCCACAGGAGGAAATTGTGTGGCTAATGGAAACCGCACAGTGGCACCAGAAGAGGGAATTACGTGGAAAAACTGGGTTACTGCTATAACAACTGTGGTTTTACTATGGTTTCTACAGTTATTTTAGCAGTTGTAGTTATTGTAACCTTGCTAATTTGTTGGATTTGGGTTGTTCTGGTTGGTTTTTATTGTTTTGGGGGCTTTTTTCTATTGTTCGTTTTCATTTTTCTTACTCTTCTTTCTGTTGTTCTACTTTATTGGTGTTGGATGATTATAATGCTTTAAGTTTCAAAGGCTTCCAATTTGACCTACTCCCTCTTTTAGTGCGTCTTCCCTCCAGTCCTTTAACCCTTCCCCTTCCTTATTCTTAGTCCTCCCCGTCCCTCTCTATCTCTTGCCTCCTGCCAACTCTTATCAATCTAATGGCATAAATTTATGCAGGACACTGTAGAAGTTCATTAGAGAAGAAGAATTAACCAGTGCTACAAATTAAACAGTTTCATTTAAGGGCATATCAGGTCAATCCTTAACAAAACTGGACTTAGAGGAACTGAACAAATCACCAACAAATGTATTCACAGGTAACAGCAAGCTCACAGTCTCCTTCAGTCTCTAAATATATTGCCACCCATCTGCATACATCCTCTTGACTACACAAATAGTTTTCCAAACTACTCCCCTACACATACCCCCTACCCCAGCTGTAAAGTAACTCCAACAGAGCCCAACTTCCTATTTTTTAACCTATTGATATATCTCTCATCTTCCTCTCTTCCCATTTACATATCTCTTTTCCTTTACCCTTCCTCTCCACATCCTATACCTCACACATCCCAGTACAATATATTCTGTAAGGATGTTAACAAAAGGGTAAAATTATCAAAACAAGTTTAAATGTTTATGACTGATGTATGCTCAGTTCTGTTGATATTGTTATAACCAATAGTAATTCTCTCCTTACAACATAGTGATAAGGTTCAACCAAATTAAATTGAAGTCCTGTAAGAACAAACATTATCCCTAGGCAAGTAAAGGCATAGATGCATCACTGTAAAACAGATTTTAACTAAAGATATCTTCATAACAACAAACGCTGCTCGTTCTATTTGTCCTCTACCCTCAGCACCAAAAAATAAATTATATATATGTATTATATATATATATATATGCACAAGAACATAAAAAAAAGGCAACAAAAAGCCCTCAAAGTCTCCTAATGCTCTCAAAGCAAATTCAAGGGGCACTGATGGAGATGAAAGCAAACATGAGATAGCAGAGCTTTGCAAAAATAATTAAAGAAGAGCGAAAGAACTTTGGTGAGTTCAAAGAGAACATGAGACAAAAGATGATGGAACTAACATAAAAACTGACCAATATACATATGGGAGAAACAAATAAAAATTGAAGGAGCTGGCTGAAATGATGCAAGACATGAATGACAAATTCACCGAGAAATAGATTGCACAAAAATGTGTTGGAAATTCCAAAGATAAAAAATTGTATAGAATTTGTAAGTTGCCAAAATGACCAATGTGAAGAGAGGGTTTCTGAAGTCAAGGATAGAATGGAAAAATCCCAGAAGACTTAAAAAATGATAACAGAACCAAAAAAATTGACTTGACAGCTACTAGATGATGCTGAGAAAACTAACTGAAGGCTAACTAGCATTAGAGAAAAAAGAGAAGACAGCATACATGAAATAAAAAAACATCTACAGAAATTACAATAGAAAACTTTCCAAGTATGAGGGAAGATTCAAGCATATAATTAAGGGAGGTTTGTAGAACACCAGTTAGCTACAGTGAGAAAGGAAGCTCCCCATGAAACACTGTAGTCTAAATTCCAGTTGTCCAACAAAAAGACAGAATCTTAAAAGTTGTCACAGAAAAGACAACAACAAAAAAAAAAAGCCACCACATATAAAGGTAAAGTAACTTGGGAAGCTGAAGCAGGAGGATCATTGCAAGTTTGAGACCAGCCTGGGCTACAAAGTGAGCCCACGGCCAACCTGAACTGCATAGTGAGACCCTGTCTCAAAAAGACTAAATAAATAAATAAATGTAAACTATCAGGATTACAGCAGACTTCTCAGCACAAACTTCAAAGGCTGGGAGAGCTTAGAGTGAAGTGTTTCAAGCCCTAAAAACAAACAACTTCCAACCCCAACTAATACATCCTTTAAAATTATCTCAAAATTGATGAAGAAATAAGAACATCCTACAACAATGAACATCCTAAAAGATACATGAACACCAAACCAGCACTCGAACAAAAAGTGCTCAAAAACACCCTAAGTAGAACCAAGCTAAAAAATCAGATGTGAGGAATACACCAAGCAAGCAAATACTTTAAAAAGGAAAAATGAAGAAGTGTTTAATGGGAAAAAAATGCAATGGCAGCAATAAATCAATACATTTCAGGAATAACCCTCAGTGTAAATGGCCTCAACTCTCCAATAAAAAGACATGCATGGCAAACTGGCTCAACCAACAGAGTCCAACAGTCTACTGCATTCAAAAAACTCATTCAATCCAAAAAGAAATCCATGGACTGAAAAATCAAAGGCTATAAAACAATATTCCATGTACCATGACCCCAAAAGTAAGCACAAGCAGTCTTATCCTCAGACAGAGTAAACTTCAAGCTAATACTGATGAGAAGTTAAGAAAACAATTTAACCGGAAGAGAAAACAATTGTAAACATAAATGTGCCAAATACTGGTGCACCTAACTTCATAGAAGAAACACCACTAGAGAGAAAAGATAAAATAAACACCAACACAATCATAATAGGTAATTTCAATACCCCACTTTCCCAAAGAGACAGACCAACTAAACAAGAAATCAATTTAAAAATTCAGAGCTGAACCACACCTTCAAGCTGACTTAATAGATATCTACAGAGTGTTCTACCCTAGTATAACAGAATACACATTCTTCTCAATGGAACACGTAAAACTTTCTCCAAAATAGATCACAAAGAAATCCACAAAGCCTGTTTAAATAAATGCAAAATACCTCATGTGTGATATCAGATCTTTGTGCATTAAAACTAGACATCAATCAAAAGAAATTATGAAATTTTTATAAACCATGGGAAACTTACACTCCTGCACACTCAGTGGGTCACCGAAAGAAATCAAAGAAGCAAATGAACAATTCCTAGAATCAAAGAACAATTCCAGTATGATGCACCAGATTTTATGATGTATGATGGAAACACACCCAAGAGGAAAGTTTATTGCAGTTGGTGCTCATATTAGAAAAACAGAGCTAGCTCAAATAAATAACCCAGTGATGATTCCAAAACAAGACAAGGTCCCAACTGAAAAAGAACACTATAGGCCAATTTTCTTAATGCACATAGATGTAAAAATCCTCAATAAAGACAGGGATATAGCTCAGCCTTACAGTGACTGCCTGGCAAATGCAAAGTCCTGAGTTCAATTCCCAATACAAAAAAAAAATCCTCAATAAAATATTGGCATATAGAATTCAACAAATCATCAAAAAGATCATACATCATGACCAAGTAGGTTTTATCCCAGTGATGTGCGCATGGTTCAACATATGCAAATCAATAAATGTAATATAACACATAAACAGAAGCAAGGGAGAAAATCACATGATCATATCAAGTAGAAAAAACTTTTGACAAAATTCAAAACTCATTCATGATAGAAAATAAAAAAGAACACCTGAAGAAAATAGGTATAGAGGAAACTTGCCTCACTCTGCTAAAAGTCATTTGTCCTTTATGATAAATCAATGGCCATTATCACACTAAATGGGGAAGAAGCTGGAAGATTTCTTTTTTCTTTTCTTTTTTTTTTTTTTTTTTTTTTTTTTTTTTTTTTTTTTTTTTTTTTTTTTTGTCTTTTTGAGACAGGGTTTCACTATGCAGTTCAGGCTGGCCTGGGACTCACTTTGTAGCCCAGGCTGGTCTCAAACTTGCAACAATCCTCCTACCTCAGCCTCCTAAATGCTGAGATTACAAGAGTGTGCCACCATGCCCGGTGGAAGATTTCTTTTTAAAATTAGGAATAAGACAAAGATGTCCACTATTACCATTCCTGTTCAGTATAGTACCAGAAACATTAGTCAGAGCAATCAGGCAAGAAAAAAAAAATGGATACATATCAGAGAGAAAGAAATCAAATTATTACTATTTGCAGATGGTATGATCTTTCATATTTTGAAAACTAAAAGATACCACAAAAGACTTCTAGAATAACCAAATTCAGCAATGTAGCAGGATACAAAAATCAACATAAAAAAATCAACAGCTTTTCTGTACACCAATAACAAACACACTGAGAAAGAAATTAAGAAAACAATATCATGCACAATACCTTAAAAAAATTAAATATTTAGGAATCAACCTAACCAAGGAAGTGAAAGACCTCTACAAAGAAAACTACAGTACTCTGAAAAAGGAGATCAAAGAGGACATCAGAAAATGGGAGGATATTACTTTTTCCAGGATAGGCAGAACCAATATGGTCAAAATAACTATACTCTCAAAACTACTATACATATTTAATGCAATCATCAAAATATAATAACATTCCTTACAAAACTAGAAAAGACAATCCTAAAATTCATATGGAACCAAAGAGACCCAAAATAACAAAAGTAATCCTGAGTGTTGTAGTCAGGGTTTGCAAGGGAAACAATTTAATACAGAACACATGATTTATAAAATTATTTTATAAGAGTCACCCAAAGAGTCAAACACAAAAAGTGCAGGAAATCTGTTCATGCACTAAAGACCCAGAGAATCCAGCTGAGGGCCTGGATCCCATGGCAATGTCCTGAAGGAGTCCAGCTGAAGACCTAGAGCCCATGACAATGCCCCCCTACCACCACAAGTCCACCTGGAGGCCAAAATCTCACAACAATGACTCATGCAAGTCTGTTTCATGGATCTGCACTGGGAAGGCCCGAAGGTCACCAGTGGAAGCTAGAAAGTCAGTGCAAGTGGGATGAAGGATCTGTGCCAGTAGGCTGAGGGTTCTGCACTGGAGCCAGGAAGTGACACTTAAAGTAAAGACCAAAGCTTCCCTAAAAAGTACCACAGCCATCTTCAATGACAACGAGGTCCCAAGCTCCTCCAACGATGAGAACAGCCAAGCTCATATCGGGAAAGAAGCTCCTCCAGGAGAATCAACTGCAGCAGGAGAATCAACAACCCCAACTCTTTCTCTCTAGTTCTCCTTTTTCATTTTGTCAGCAACAATCCTCAAGTGGATCCCCAACACCCAGCACCATGTTGATCCAGTTCAGCTGGACACCCCAAGTTGACCACCAGTTGCTAATCCACCCCACTGAGTAATACGAGCAAAGTAGGGGGCACTATAATCTAAGATTTCAAATTTTATTGCAAAGCTACAGCAATATAAAACATCACTCGGCTGGTGTGAAAACCGCCACTTGGGTCAATGGGAAGGATAAAAGATACAGTAATAACCGCAGTCATAGTCAGGAAAACATACTCTGGAGGAAAAACAGCCTCTTGAGCAAATGGTACTGGGGAAACGGGCTATTGACAAGCAGGCGACTGCAGCCAGATCCAAATCTTTTGCCACATACTAAACTAAAATAAAAATTGAATCAAAGACCAAAATACCAAAACAGAAACACTTAACCTGCTGATAATATTTAGGCATAAGCAAGGATTCATGAACAGAGCCCCAACTACACAAGAAATAACAGCAAGAACCAACAAATGGGATCACATCAAATTAAAAAGCTTCTGCATAACAAAGTAAACCACCAGAAGAGTGAAGAGACCACCTCCAGAATTGAAAAAAGATTTTGCCAGCTACATCTCAGAAGACTAATATCTGGGATATATAAAAAACTCCAAAAAATTAGTACCCCCAAATGAAAGATCCAATCTAAAAATGGGCAATTGAAGCGAACAGACACTTCTCAGAAGAAATACAAATGACAATAAATACGTGAAAAAGAACTTGTTTCTTCTCCTCTCCTCTCCCCACCCCATTCTCTTCCTCTCCCTTGGCATGTGCACAAAGAACAGGTCCTGTGAGCGCACAGTGAGATGACAGTCCACTTACAAGATAAGAGAAGGGGCCTCATAACGAAAACTACACTGCTGGTACTTTGATCTCATATTTCCTAGGCTCTCAAATAGTGAAAAACATATTTCTATTGTATAAACCCCCCAGTTTATATTTGTGAGGCAACCCAAGCTGACCAAGACAATTGGCAATAAAAATATAAAGCAATGTCCCCAAACCCACATGTTGAAATTCAATTCCTGAAATGTAACTGTATTTGGAGATGAGGTCTTTAAAGGGGTGATGAAATTAGAAGGAGGGCACTCGAGGTCGACCATAATCCAATATGACTGGGGTCCTGATGTGGAAGAGATGTCAGGGGTAGCACGGACAGAGGGGCAGTGATGAGAAGAGCCAGGATCAGGGTGCCCACCTACGAACTGGAGACAGGCCCAGAGGAACCCAGCCCCACAGGCTCCTCGACCCTGGACTTGCGTACTCCAGAACTGTGTGAAAATAAAATTTCTGTTTAAGCCGCTCAGTGTGGGGCATTTGGCTATGACAGCCCCGGAAAAATAAATAAAGAATGTAAAAAAGAAGTCAAGCAAATAACAAATGTTAACTAAGAAAAAAAATTTGAATGACAGTAGAAAAACAGGCTGAAGAAAAAAGAAACAAAGTAAGAGGCTAAAGAAATGTCTTCCTTCTGTTTTCTCATATCCTAGTAGTTTTGTTTCATTCTGTTTCTCAAAGGGAGAATTTTTTTATTTTTTATTTCACAAGTGGAAAGGCCAAGTGAAGCACTGAGCAATTACCTAGGGAACTGAATTAATATAAACTGCATAAATAATTCAGATTAAAAGCTTCCTTTATTTCCCTCAGAAATGCTTTTTAAACTTGTAACATCCATATAATTGCTTTTTTATACTTGCCTCTGCAAATAACCCTATTACTTTATTGGTTCTAATAGAGGAGACATAAGGCAATATTCAAACACAAAATTTCAAGATCAAAATTAAAAAACAATGATCTTCTAATGAAGCAGCAGTGGGCTGCTGTCTTAGTCACTCTCTCACTGCCAGGACACAACCTCTGACACCCACAGCTCGAAGCAGAAGTTTATTTGGGCTCAAGTCTTTAGTCTGTAGCATGCTGGCTTCAAGGCAGGAGGGTACAGTGAAAGGGTCTGGGGAGAAGAAAGCGACCCAGGTCAGGCAAGGAGCGAAGGGAGAAAGCAAGCAGGGAGATGCGTCCTAAGAGGTTGCAGACCAAGGACCCAGCTCTCCCACCTGGCCTCACCAACAGCTCATTCAGCTCTAGTGCCCTCCTGATCCAATCGCCTCTCAAAAGCCCTGCAGTGAGCAGGAGTCTTTGCAGGGGAAGGGCTTATATATCTAAACCATATTGGAAATTTACTGCAAATCTGAAGTGCTTTCTTCTAACAGGTGAGATTATGACATAATCTGCAGTTAAATATCCAGGGTATTATACAATCTTTGAAAGACTATGGCTTTAAGCAGAGTTGGGAAAACAAAATATAGTTTAAAAAAAGTAAAATCTTCATGTAAAATATTTTTAAAAAGTGAATATACTTACAAGTTTTTTTTTTTCATTAGCAACAGGTCCACATGGAGCTTAAAGTCAACTTTCTGAATGATCTAATAACTGAAAAAGTTTGAAATGCACTACAATGCCGCACCTTTTCTGTACTGTAGAGGATGCTTACAGAAAAAATTTAGTAAATTTGGGGAAAAACAAGAATATCAAACCAAAAACTCACTCCCAGATGTTAGGATGGGTGTGTCCACAGAGCACATTGCCCTTCCCATCCAAGCCTTCTTGGCTTAGGGTGCTGCAAAGCGAGATACGTTTTCTGTATCTCTAGATTCATACAGCTTAATTAAGAAGACAAGTATCTTTTGACATGGCTTTTCTGATTAATACTTGCATTTGAGCTGCAAGTCTCGTAAAGTGGGAAAAAATACCAGAAATAGAATCAAGGAACTCTGTCAAAAGAAATACTCTCACATGTCCCCTTCCAAGTTCTTGAGGGGCTGGGGGACAAGGACCACTGGTAGCAATGGGAATACGTGACATTCCCTGAGGTTACCCAGTGACATGGGAGGGGTGGTGAGAATAACACAGAAGACAAAGTGTGGAAAACTATTTTGTAGTCCCAAGAAAATAGCATAAAAAACGAGCTTTCTCATCTTGCTTTTATTTCACTTACTTTTACAAAGCTATGACCTAAAACTTTCTTACAAAATGTTTTAGAAACATGCACAAACACCATGCAGGATGTGGGAATAATATTCCTTTAATACAAAGGTATCAACATAAACCAGGTTTCACGTGCTGGGTAGCATGCATGGCACACGTATTCACCAGTGTCTTAGTTACTTTTCGCTCGTTGCTGAGACAAAATACCTGACACCCAAAGTTAGGGAAGGAAAGGTTTATTCTTACAGTTTCTTGGGAGTTTCAGTCCATTAGTTGGCTCCAAGTCAGCATGAAGGGGTAGGGCTGCCTTTCATGGCAACCGCGAGCAGCAAGGTGCGCTGGCGAGCGAGAGAGAGAGGGCGGAAGCGGAAGACCCACCGTCCCTTACACTGTATGTCGGCTCCACCCCTGGGCGGGTACGGCAAACCGAACACAAGCAAGCGCCAGACTTAGCCCCATCAAAAGTATGTGAGAACTTGGGGGTACATAGCATATCACCCGATACAACCAGTAAGAGAGTTCTCCAGGGCAATCACTTCTATTGTTTCTGACCTAGTATTATTAGTTGTAAGAAGTAATTTAATGCTTAATCTATTTTTTTCTTCCCCAAGCAGTTATCAGAGGCTCCTTGAGTGCTTCTAGAAGCGTTAGCACTCCACTCAGACAGGCCATAACTTCAACTACCAACTAAAATAATTAAATAATGATAAGGGTGAGAATAATAATAATAATAATAATAATAGTAACTAACACATCAAGAAAGAAAGGTACCCTTGAGAATAATTATTTCTGATCCTTTTTCAGTCGAATTTGATATAAAAGATTTTTATCCCTTGGTGAAGCGTTGAGTTGCTTGAGCTGGGTTCTTTGGCTTCTTAACTAGGCTTAATCTGATAACGCTTAATCTGATAACGCTGATAATCTTAATTCATTCACTCACAAACCACTGTGGAGATCAATAAATGCCAGCTACTGCCTGTGCTGTCATCCTTGCAGGCTCTGTCCTAGCAAGAGTGGGCACAGAACAAAAGACCCCATTCCACCTTTCCAGACCCCAGGGTCTCCGGAAGAGCCAAACAACTCAGCCAAAGCTGGGATTTGCCGTTCAAGAACTATCTCAGTCAACTCTGCCCCTGCTCCCGTAATTGGTATGCTCCAAGTATTCAGTAAATGATGGGAATGAGTGAAAGAATGAGTGAGTGAATGAATGAATGCATGAATGAGTGAATGAGTGAGTGAGTGAATGAATGAATGAATGAATGTTTTGAGCCAAAACTACAGAATTATGGTGGGGAAGGCGAAAACCAAACAAACACAATGGGAAATAACTGTTACTTGGCTGGGGGCAGAAATAGTGAGGAGGTGACCGACTGCTTTCCTATTAAAGTATAGGTGCGGTTTCTTTACGCTACTGATTTTGACACAAAAAACACAACCATTCTTCCTGGTAGCAACATGTTTACTCTTAAAAATGCAAGCCATATTAAAAATTAAAGTCTGTACAACTATTCCCTGTTGGCCACTATGAAGCTATTGGAAGGTTTTTTAAAGTAAATCTTTTTACGGTGGATATAAAGCACAATCTGTCTTTACATAATTCAAACCCTGTTAGCAAAAAAGAAGGTTTTTGCTGGAAAGAAAAGCGAGACATTTGTTCTACCTCCTTGCCCATCTTGACTGCTGTTCTCCCTGTGTCCTCCCTGTGACCCCCTCTCCTTATGCTACGTCCCCTCTGCAGCCTGATCCCCTCACCAGGCACAGGTCCCCAGCTGCCCCACCCAAGAGGCAGGTTCCTGTCCTGCTCTTTCCTGGCCACTGTGCTCCCCTCCCCTGTCTTCCTCACCTCTCTCCTCCTCTGGAGACCCAGTACCCATTTCCCTGCCTGCTTCTCATCTCTATCACAGAATCTTCTACCACGATTCCAATGTCATTGCTCCCTGAATTCTACATCTCTGTCTCCCAGATCTGCGCCCCCAGATGGAGCTGCCTCTGAGCTCCAGACCTGGGAAGCACCAGCCTCCTACTCATTCCAGCTGCCCCCCACACCTCCCTGTCATCACACGCAACACTGATGTCCTTCCCCACTTCCATCCATCTTCTCTTCCTGGGACCCCTCCAGCTGGCGAATGACTCCCCGCTCCTCACCACACCCAGCTGGTCACCAAGGCTTGTAAATGTGGCTTTCCCATTCTGTCTTTTCCAACCCACCTGTGGTCTGCATGCTCCACCCTGACCTCCGCTGTGGCCCTGGCCCATCTTTCCAGACTCCCCACAATGGCTGCTAGCCATCACATCTGAGTCCATACCAGCTGGACGCTTGCTTTTTGCCTGTGAGCCTTTGCTTTTCTGTTCCTCTATCTAAGTCTCCCCTTCACCACCCAGCTGACTCATCTGGCCCCCCAGATGCAGACGAGAGTCCCCTCCTCCACTGGACTGGTAGCCCTGGCCTGTGCTCTGTTATTCCAGCCCTTATTACTGACTGGGCTTGTGACATCTGCTCCTCTGCCTTCCCCCAGACTGGCCACCTCTCAAGACAGAGGCCATTTCTTCTACCCCTGCTCCTTGGCTCCTAGCAGGGCGGTTGCTTCAAAATCAGCACTCATATTTTTGCCAGTTAAGTTTATGAACACAGAAAAATGAATTAACTATTCACCTTTCTTAAGACTATCAAAGCCTCAGAATAAGTGATCTTCATGTGCCTGTTTTCGAGAGAAAAATAAACTTCCAGGTTATAGTTTCTGCTGCTCACAATGAAAACACTGGCTCCTTAGGCAGTCTGACATCTACCAACAAGCTAAATGGAGAAATTAGTCATATTTTTACACATTAAAACAACAGGCAGTATCTATCGTATCGTACCCAACAGAAGCATATTCATGAATATCTCTGCAAATATACACAAGATTCTGCGGCCAGAGCTTGTCTCCGAGAGGAGGGCTGGGGACCCAGGGCCGGGAGGAGGGGGAGCCGCTGGGTGTGCACCCTGTTTAGTCCCATTGCTGGTTAATGTTCAACCTGATATGAAAGGAGGATGCTATTAAGGGTGGCAGTCACCCCTAAGGTCTGTAAGGTCTGGCTAATAAGCCCTTCCTTTACATCCTTCTCTTTTACTGTTAAATAGTAGCTGCATTATATAAAAAGTAAGTTTGGCAAATCACTTAAAATAGACCAGTTTAAGTATCTATTAAATAAAATAAATGATTCTTTTTGACTTCATAGTCCTTTAATTTCTTTTTTTCTTCTGTGACAGGGTCTCACTATGTAGCCCAGGCAGGTCTTGAACTTGCGATCCTACTGCCTCAGTCTTCTGAGTGCTATCAGAGTTCCTAATGAACTCTTACAGATAGCTTTTAAAAATTTTTAAAATTTGGTTTTAGTCAATTTATAGCAGGGTGCTTCTATGGATTTATCTATTATCTTTTTGCAAGTTTCAGTTTTTTGTTTTAAAGAATATCTTTCTATATTTATCCTTTTTAAAGGAAGAACACAAAGTGCTAGCATGAAGGAGATCATTCTAGAAAATTCCATTCTCTAAAAAAAAGGTGGAGGGCTCTCCAAAAAGGTCTCTTCATGTAGGCCAAACAGTCCATATTATTTTTCCCTTCTATTTTTAAACAATTTCTGGCAAAATCTTATTAAAGAAAAAAATGTGCATGCCTTACTTTTCTCCAGTCGGTCTGGCATCCTTTCAATGATTCAGAGCTACCCGAACTACTAACAGCCGGGGTGTACATTCTGCAGGCTGTGCCCAAGTCAGTATTGTTGCCCCTGTAACGATGGACACACAGTGCTGTAGTGCTCTGTTCCAGTTTCCTCATGGCTGGGCACTTGCTTGCCAGAATGACCTGTCTGATCATCCTCAGAATCTTACTTTGCACCCTGCTTCCCACTTTTTATAACAAATTGAAGCCCAGAGTGGATTGACAAGAATTTTTTGTCTTCTTTGCAGCCATGATTTTCTTGGTTGGGAGCAGGATGGTTCTCAACCAAAAGCAGCTGCCAAGAGGCCTTGGGAGGAATAAAAAACAAGGCACTCAGGCCAAATGTATTTCTCAATGTCAGAGCCAGCCCAGTGAAGCCAACTTTACTGAGCACCTGCTACTGTGCCATGGGCAACACTCTGTTGGTCAGTGAGTCCTAAAGAGCGTAATCTGCACACTGCTCACGTGAACAAGGTGACTCTAGGGTGGACATTCCTGATTTCACTGATACTATTGCTTAGGACAAAGCTAAATTCAAAAAGCTAATCTAATTAATTTAAAATATTAAGTAAACTGCAATGTGTATGGCACACAAGGTAAAGGAAATGCTTTGCTGGACCAGTTGTGGGGATGCAAAATACCCTGCCCTATAAGAGTTCAACAGTCTCACAGGGTAAACAAAAACACACATGCAAATAATAAAGGCAGACTGTACTGTAGACAGCGAGAGGGGAATGTGCTGAATGTCTTGCAGACTGGCACTGACCAGGAGAGGTTGGGATCTTGGTAGGATTTGGGCAGGCTTCTGGGTAGCGGAAAGCTTGGAAGGATGCTTAAATGATGCGTGGCAGTTTGACTGGGGAAGTGAGACAGCAGAACAGCCTCCCTGGAGGACTGTTCAGGCAGAGACATGGAGCAGGAATGGGGTTGGGGTGTCAACACGAAGGAGACAGGAAGGACAGCAAGGGAGGAGGAGTGTGAGAGGAAGGGGAGCTGTGTGAGGGAACACAGCAGAAAATGGGTAAGCGAGCAACCCAGGAAGGCCCTGAATGTGGGCTGAATGTGACTGTTACTCTGAAGGCACTGGGTGCCGAGCCCCTTCTGCGCTATCCTGATGGAGTTGGGGTGGGGGCGGTGGAGTGCAGGGAGAAGAGGAGAGTTGGGAGGGGATCAAGCAGGAGGTGATGAGAGACTTAAGGGGGGTCCTGAGAATGTGCAGGCAGAGTAGGTTTGAGGGAGAATGTGAAGATTTGATGATTAATAGACTAGGAGAAGAGGAGGGAAAGTACAGGGTAAATAAAAGCTAATACTGCCGGGGGTGGTGGCTCACGCCTTTAATCCCAGCACTTGGGAGGCTGAGGTAGGAGGGGCATTGTGAGTTCGAGGTCTGCTTGGGCTACAGTGTGAGCGCAAGACCAGCCTGAGCTACATAGTGCGACCCTGCCTCAAAAAACTAGGGCCAGGAGTTCAGCTCAGTGGCTTAAGCGCCTGCCCTGGCAGGAGGCAAGGTTGTGAGTTGGATCCCTGGTGCCGCAAAAAAAAAAAAAAAAAAAAAAAAAAGCTAATGCTGAAATGCTACACTTGAGGCCTTTCACTTATCTTTGACCCAAAGTAGGAAGCAGAAGGAGGAGGAACTTTTAATCACCGGCCAAGCCCCCTGGGGAAATGCTGGATGTGCACACATGCAGAGCAAGCAAGCAGGAAGCCCGGGGACTGGGACTGCAGCCTGGAAGTGAGGCCCGACCTGAGGCTGTGCAGGAGTCAGGGGACAGTCACGAGGCGTCCTGGAGAATGCGTCCCTTAATGGGCAATCAGAAAAGAGGAGGCACTGAAGGAAAGCACAGAGAAACTGTGGAGAGACAGCTTGGTAGAGGAGGGAGAGGCAGCAGGCTGAGGGATTCCCCGGCCACTGCGGGGAATGGCAGCACCACCCTACCACCCGTGCCTCTGCCCTCTCCGGCTTCCACCTCCTCCTGACCAGAAGGGTCACACTGAGCCCAGGTGTAACCCGCCTTCCCAGCCTCTCAGGACCTCCATGAGGCAAAGTGACAGCTGAGCATGGCTGCATCCACTCTCCGTATCCAGGCAAAGAGTTCATGTCTCCAGAGACAAAGGGACCCAGAGGGAACCCTTGCTTAGGTTTCAGGTCAACTGACAAACACTGGTCCCTGTCCACCACATACCACAGGATTTCTGGGGGAGCGGGCAGCCATGAGAGTGTGCCTGGACCAGTAAGCCCCCAGTGAGAGTTGGAGGCAAGGACTGGGCTGGTGATGGAGCGGAGCTCGCTGTACTACAGCGCTGGCTTTGTGCTGAGGGTACTGATGGGTCTTTTTCTGGCAGGCAGCAGCAGAAGCTCAGCAGTGGTGGAAGGCAGCTGGGGGACAGGAAACACTTTTCATCATCCTACTTACCAACAGTGAGCTGGCTACTCTTAATTCTGCAAACCTCCATTATTAAATGATAAACTGCCTTCCAAGAAAAACACATTTTGAAATCCACTGGCTGCTCTGCTCTCTGCTACCTCAGCAAGGTTGTTCAAAGTGATAAAGACTTGTGGTGTGAAGATTCACACTCTAGTGGGCTCCAGGAAGAACAGGACCACGGTGCTGGCCACACAGCACACCATGCTGCTGCCTCCTATGGTCATCGACCTAAAATACCAAGAGGATTAAGACAGCAGCAAGAGCAGAAGACAAGCAAGTGCAAATGAGGTACAGGGTGGTGGCACTACTTCCTATGGCCCTTCCTACCCCCCTAAAGTGAGGATAAATAACAAACCTTAAGTTCGAAAATAACTTTATTTATTTCGGAATCCATGATTTATGCCTACATTCTTTGAAACAGGGTGTAACAAGCTTGCAGATAATTCAAAACAACACAAGAAAAAACAAAGGTAATCCATTTTTGATCCTCTAAGTAAACGAGCTCCATATGCATGAAGATGCAGCTTAATATTGAGGATGAGTCTCCTAGAATAGGAATTTATTTAGCGTAAGAAGTGGGAATTTAAAAAACAAAATTTTTATTTCAATTTTTTAAAGTCAAGTGGTATCTTAATGTGCTTTTCTCTATCGGTAATTTGAAGAAAACTTCTAGTATGTTTGTTTGTAAGGAAAGACAACTGTTCATGTGCCCCTCTGTAAGTTAAGGCAACTTCATGTTTTTTAGGTCACACATATTTACAAATAACTGATTAAAAAAAAGCGTGACATTCTTCTAAGAAACCAACATATGAAAGTTTTGCATGGATTGTTAGGATGTTCAGAAAATCTATAGAATCTGTCAGATACTCTTACTAAATATTCATATGTTAGACTTTTTCAAGATATGTACATGTGGTTTTAAAGAAATAGCCAAACAAAAATGGACTTTAAAAAACCATCATATCTGTAATTATAATACGTAATATTATTATTGGGTGTATTATCACCTTTTGCGTATAAATACACAGTCACTCAGCACATAGGCCTTGAGAGTCTAATATGCATCAGGCACTGGGGAGATCTTACCCAGACTGAGTTTGGAACTGAGGGAACCTGGCTAGGCAAGAATCTACCCAGAGGCCTAAGGGCCTCCTGTGCCCAGGCAGCACTGTGTGCCCTGATGTGCCCTTCAGTGTCTTCCCCGGGTAGACACCTAAGGGAGCCAGAGCCTTGGCCTGAGTAGAAGCATACACAATTTCACACTCTGGTGTCATCTTTTAAGGGCCAGTGTTATTCTGCCTGTCTGCTACTGTGTGTTTATGTGGGACTGCCACTTTCCTGGTCCAGAAAGGAGCCCAGAAAACCCTTCCTCAAAATACCTTCCTCTATTCCACTTTTAAAACTCAACTGTTAGCAATTCACCCCTTGCTAACTATTAAGCACTATCACCCACAAAAATTCTTGTCTATTTCACCAAATGACAGAAAAGCCCAAAAGATACAGATCTGAGTTCATATCAGTCACTGACTAGCCACGAGCCTTTGGCCAGAACTTAATCTGAGTCTCAGTTCTACCATCTGTAAACTGGAGGTCACAATACCAACCTCAGGAGAAATGTTTGGAAGATTAAGGAAGATGTATTTATTATTAGATTGCTCTCCCCTAGTGATCTGGTGGGGAAACACGGAGGAAAGAGAAACCCAGTTCTACAGTCAGACAACTGAGCTAACTGACAACTGCACGGGAAGCTGTCCTCTTTCTAAACCAGTGGTGGTGAACCTATGGGATGTGTACCACGGTCAGCCACTTGTGATCATTGAAAGCTCTAAGAGGTTTGCCATCATGGTAATCTAAACTATATCTCTGATCACACAGTAATCTGACAAACTTTATTATTATATTTATATTTATCTACTTGCCCCATCCACCCATCCATCCATCCATCTACCCATTCATCCATCCATCTACCCAGCTATCCATGCATCCCTCCATCACTCCATCTATTCATGTATCTATCGCTAGTGAGCAGAGTGTGTTTACCCCTTTTTATACACACATGGTTTCCCTGCCCAGGCAGATATGTGACATGGCCATTCCTAGAGAAGAACTTCAGCTGTTTCTTGACGAGTGGATTTACAAGGTGTTAATAGCCCTTCTATGAAGACAAAGAGAAATACCTACTAGCCAGTGTTATATAAACTTAACTCTACAGAAAGTATCTTTCCATTTGCATCCTGTAAAACATAGCAGGTAACAGACTCCTGAAAGTGAAGATGCCACTAGGTCAGCAGTTAGGCATTGAAAAACCAACTTCCTGTGCAAAAAACTTCATACTAGGTTCTTGTTTATTTGTTACCATTAAGACTTGTTCTTTCATAGGCAAATAAATTGTCCAGTATCACTAACAAAAAGCATTTCCCCCTTCAAAAATAAAAACTTCTGTTGGATTAAGTAGGTGGTAGGAAAAAGCAACTTGGAGGGTTTGGGGGAAGTCTGTCAGTAGGAAACTATTACAGAACTTCACTGGGGAAATCTAGGGGCAAAAACCTCTCATGGCACTAGTCTGACACTAATAACTATTTACACTTTAAAATATGAGGTCAAAAAGAACCAAGAAGTTGGGTGGAATATTGGCAAAAGGACCATTTCCTGTAATCCCTGGGTCCCAACTGTGTGTCTCACACCAGAAGCTTGATCTTGCTCTCCTGCTAGCCTATGCAGACATGAGGGCTTCCACAAGAGCAGCAGACTCCACGGCATGCTGCACTGGGGCCTGGCAGTCCTGCTTCAAGAGGGAGAAACTCCAGACTCCACAACAGAGCTTCTGAAGTTCTTATGGTCTTCTCTTCACCATGTTCAGGGTTGCCAAGTGAAATGTATTTGAAAAACCTTGTAAAAGGCTTAAAAGTCCCCGGGCTCCCAGATAAGTGAGACTCATGTCAGATGTTCCCAGTGATGGCAGGTGGCAACTTAGAAATACCTGCAGACTTGTTAAAAAATCCTGATTCCTTCTTGAAGTGACCCAACAGGCCCAGGGTAGGGACCCAGGGCTGGTATTTGGTACCAGATGCCTCAGGGATTCTGATGAGCTGCCAACTTTGGGACCCTTTGGATGAGATGATCTTCTTGGGGAACCAATGATTAATGACATTACAGACTGAACTGTGTCCCTTCAAAACACAGGAGTTTAAGTCCTTACCCCCAGTATCTTAGAATGGAACAGCATTTGGTAATTAAGAGGTGATCAAATTAAAGTGAGGCCATGAGGGTGGGACCCTAATCCAATAGGACTTGTGTCCTCATAAGAGGGAGAAAAATCAATAAGCAAGCCCTCCCTACAAGTCGGCACCATGCGCAGGCTGCTGTGGGGAGAGCCAGGTGCCAGTCTTTTCCCATGATTCAGTGTCATCTGCGGACTGCAGAGGAAGAGAACAAGAAGTCAACAAGAAGCAAGCCCTCCCTGTGAGTTGGCGCCATGTGTGGGCCGCTGGGAAGAGAGCCAGATGCCAGCCCCTTCTGGCATGCGGGTTGGAAAACAAGAACTAACCCCCACCCACCACCATAAGTGACTGACTGATCTGGAGAAACACAGGCTGAAATAGCTATTGAGGTAAAATAAAATTTAATGCTTGAAGTGTTCAGTGTTTCACCGATTTTGCAGATCTAAAGCCAATAGTCTGATCACCTATTCAGAGGATAACAATACACAATGTAGCATCTATGGGGAATCTCCTTCTGAAGGTGGTAGCCATTAATAATTCCCTATTATCTTGTTTTGAAGTCCTGTATCATTTTCATTGTTTTGTTGGGTTAGGTTTTATTCTGTTTTGTCTTGTTTGATTTTATTATATCTGATGCCATGGGCAGCTATTTCAAGGATAACAAGATATATTTAGGGTAGCCATTTTGGATTTAATATTATTGTTTGAAGTCCTTTATTGCATTCATTGTTTTGTTTTTATTGGTTCTATTCTGTTCTGTTTTGTTTGATTTTTACTATGTTTGAAGGTGTGGGCAGCTATTTTGAAGACAACAAGAGGCATTATGGTAACCATTGTTAATTTCCTATTATCTCGTTTTGAAGTCCTGTATCACTTACACTGTTTTGTTTTGATTGGCTTTATTCTGTTTTATTTTGCTTGGTTTTATTCTCTTTAAAATTGAAAAAAAAGGGGACCAAGAGTTTGGCTCAGTGGCTTAAGCACCTGCTTGGCAGGAGTGAGGTTGCGAGTTTGATCCCCAGTACTGACAAAAAAATCAAACAAACAAACAAAATTAAAAAAAAAAAGAAGATGGAGAGAAGCTGAGCATGGTGGTGTAGGCCTATAATTGCAGCAGTTTAGGAGGCTCAGGCAGGAGCTCCCAAGCTCCAGGCCAGCATGGGCAATTTAACAAGACCCCCATCTCAAAATAAAATAAAAAGAAGGATTGCAAGTTCCAGCCCAGCCTGCGTAACTTAGCAAGGCATATCTTCGAGTTAAAAAAACAATTAAAATTAAAAACTTCCGAGTATAGTTCAGGAAGACATCTCTGGATTCAATACTCAATATTAAAAATAAAGAGGTCTTTAAGGGGTATTTTGTGCATAACATTTGGAAATGACTATCCTGCCACAATAAAAGAGAAGGAGGATTTAAGTTGAAGCAATCTGAATATTTAACTGACATAAATGATTATATTCTTCAAATATCTCAATGGCTCCCTCTTGCATCCAGGTTTCTCATCCTAAGTCACCATCTCCAATAGGCACAGCATCCCAGATCACCCTAAATAAAATAGTACACCGGCATTCCCCAGATTCACACATTCCACAAGTACCCTAAGTCAATCTCCATCCCTCATCCTGTTTTGCTTTTCTTAATTACATTTATAGACTCTGGATTCACTGTGTGTCCTCAGTACCTGCCTTATAACAGATGGGGAAAAATCCTTGTTGAATGAATAGAATGAATGAATGTTCACATGATGACAATGACAGGAAAGTGTGACCAACTTTCCTCACACAAGATGGCTGGGTTTATAAGACACAACACAGGTCATCTTTGGAAAGTGAGATTATAGCCATTATTGCTACATTTCTTTTTTCCTTAAATTACTATGATGAACACATATTGCTTACATAAAAGATAGGTTTTTTTTTTTAAGAAAACATGTTTTTAAATATTATCTTGTCCATATGTCTGAATTGGTCTTCATACTTACTGGGAAGATGTGAAAGTCCTTCCATCAAACTACCCCAATGTAACTAGTTATTCCCTAGATAAAACATAAAGTAACTCATGCAGGGTAATCACCATCATCACACCTGTATCAGTTAGGGTTTACTAGAGAAAACAGAAATCACACAAAATATACAAAAGTATAGAAATTACAGGATAGGCTTATGACAGTCACCCACAGAGTCAGATAAGGAGGCATGCAAAAGTTGATTGCATGCTGGAGGCCGAAGGATTCTATCCAAGGTCTGGGGTTCACGCCAGTGTCCTGTGCAAGTCTGCACCAGCAGGCTGATGGGTCTGCGATGGAGAACCGAAAGGTCTACACTGGAAGGCCGAAGAGTCTATGCCGGAAAGCAGAACAGTCTATGCTGGAAGCCAGGAGACAATGTCCAAACCAAAGGTGAAGACTGGAGCTCCTCCAAAGAATGGAATGGAATTGTCCTTCCTCCTTCTCTTTTACTGTCCTGGTGATGAGCCACCCTAGGGCGGGTCTTCTATGCCCTAGGGTGTAGAATTCCTAAGCTCTTTTAGTTAGGCTTCTAAATGTTTCAAGTTGACATAATCAACCACTACAATCCACCCCTTGTCAACTTGGCAACCAGACACATTTCTTTAAACTAGTCTCCAGATACAAAGACATGCTTATAATTACGCCTAACATGTTATAACTATCCTCCGTACAAACGGAAATGCACTAATTCCCTTACCAGAATAGAATACATGTTTTCTTTGATTGATGCTTACTCTTATCAGTTTATAATCTTAACATTATAACACAGGTTTTAACAATTCCCAAGAAACAGCATTAAGTCTATCACATTATGTTACATTAGAACCACATTTGGGGAGAGATAGTAATTACAAGCCTCTTTTCTGTAACTGATCATTACCCTTTCCCCAGTGGACAGTCACTCTGGCAAAAGGCCTTATGTTCCTCTGGGGAAGGATGCGAGGAAGATTAACAGTATAAATTTTTGGCACATCAGGATCCTTCTCCAAGGGGACCTGGTCTCCCCGTCATTCAAGGGGTTCTGGATCTGTAAATTGGCTCAAATCCGGGAACTGGTTGAGGGGCCATGACTGCCTGTTACCACAATTTGAAGTAAGGTTCTGTTCATTTGCCTCTAAATTTTTTTGTTTATATAAATCTAATAAAAATTTTGTAGGCTTCCTATCTATTTCACTCCTGGAAACACCATGGCTAATCAGCCAACGCCATACATCTGCACGTGTCAGATTATTCTGGTCATTGTTCCTCTTTTGCTGTCCATTAGGGAAAGTACGTGAACCCTGCTTTTGGCGATTGAGTGCTGCCACTTGACCTCTGCCATTCTGGGACCCAATCAAGCCCATTGCCCTTAAATTTCCTAATTGAGTAACCGCGGTCCCCACTGTAAGGTCTGGCATACAAAGAAGAGCAATGACAGGGCCCTTCAGGGATGCTGGTGATCCCCTCACAAATCTGTTTCTCAAGGTGCTGGTGAAGGGGACATTTTCTGGATCATCCCAATGGGGAGGATCAGGTTTAACACGACAGATCCACTCCAGCATCCCCATTTCCCTAAGCCTCTGAATCCCCTCATCAATAGTAAACCATGGAATGTCAGTCATCTCTAACTCATTCACAGAGGGCCATCTTTTGAGCCATACTTCCACCAACCAGCCAAATAAACTGTTGACACCTTTCTTTACTCCACGAGCTGCGACATTAAATTCAGAGTCCCTACTTAATGGGCCCATGTCAACAAACTCAGCTTGATCCAGGTGAATGTTTTTTCCTCCATCATCCCACACTCGTAAAATCCATTCCCAAGCTTGCTCATTAGGCCTCTGCTTATAAGAGTTAGAAAACTCAAGAAGTTCCTTGGGAGTATAACGAACCTCCTCATGGGTCACACTATGTATCTCACCCTTAGGAGCTTTTCGTGATTTGAGCCTAGTTATGGGTGTTGAGGGTGGGTCCTGAGGAGTATCAGTATTATCCTGTGTAGTCAATACAGGATTAGCTTCCCCAAGTATACTAGGACATTCCAACACTGCAGAGGGTGGAGTTGGTGATGCCTCTGCCCCTGTGGGTGAGGAAATCTCTTCCTCTGGCACAATAATCTCATTAGCATCCAAAAACTCCATATCCTCAACTCCTTCAGGATCCTCCCACATATCTTCATCCCAACTGATGGGATCCCATTCTTTTCCAACCAGTGCCTTCACCTTTGCTTCAGTTACTCTTCGAGGCTGAACATTAAATTTACGTTGCAATTCAGCCAACCGAATTATGAGGGACTGTGTCTGGGTTTCTGCAATCTCAGCTTTGTGGTTGAAAGAGAGGAGATTTTCTTTCAAGACACAGTGAGAAACTTTTAAATTCCTTATCTGTGTCTGGAGCCGGGAGATAGAATCTTTGAGCTCCTTATTTTCCTTTATCAGTTTCTCCTCAGAAAGCTTTAGACTTCCCTTGGATGTTTTGAACTCATCATTTTCTTTCAATAGTTTGTCCAGGGATGCTAATACCAACCATGCAGCGTCATTATATTTTCTACTCTTCCAAAGACATTGAAAATCTTCATATACAGAGTCACTAAATTCCTGACACCTCACAAGTGGTGAATTAGGATAATCAAATGGGTCTACATGGCGTATTAGGTCAAACAATTCATGCCAGGGATTATCGGTGTAATCCACAGAAGTAGAAAGAGAGACCATGGTATCTTTAGGTCTCACCACATTGCAAAGCCAACTCCAGGAACCCCTGAAGCCATTAAAGAATGCCATCATTATGATTCTGTTTCTCTAGAGCCACTCCTGGTACCAAAATGTGTCAGTTAGGGTTTACTAGAGAAAACCGAAATTACACAAAATATACAAAAGTATAGAAATTACAGGATAGGCTTACGATGGTCACCCACAGAGTCGGATAAGGAGGCGTGCAAAAGTTGTTTGCATGCTGCAGGCCGAAGGATTCTATCCAAGGTCTGGGATTCACGCCAGTGTCCTGTGCAAGTCCACACCACCAGGCTGACGGGTCTGCGATGGAGAGTCGTAAGGCCTATGCTGGAAGGCCGAAGAGTCTACGCCGGAAAGCAGAACAGTCTACGCTGGAAGCCAGGAGACAATGTCCAAACCAAAGGCAAAGACTGGAGCTCCTCCAAAGAATGGAATGGAATTGTCCTTCCTCCTTCTCTTTATACCGTCCTGGTGATGAGCCACCCTAGGGCGGGTCTTCTATGCCCTAGGGTGTAGAATTCCTAAGCTCTTTTAGTTAGGCTTCTAAATGTTTCAAGTTGACATAATCAATCAACCACTACAACACCACAGATCAGTGTAGTAGGGAAAAGGAAGATGGCCAGAACAATTCTTTTTCTCACTATGTCTGACGCAATGCTCACAACGGTGTAGGCAGAAATTTCTACCACACCTATCATTAAGCAAAAGTGCCTCAACGAGACCTGCACCCCACTACATGGGGCACCTGACCTTCTCCCCCACCGCCCAAAAGGAGCCCTCAGCACCCTCCTCACTTTGGGAGGAAGAACTATCTAAGGACTGTCTGAGAGGCAGTGAACCCTACCATCTTTAGACTCACTGAAGCAAGGATGAGGACTTTTTCATCTCCTGGGAAAAAGTGCACTAAGGTTCACATAATTCATTTGTCCTTTACTGCCACAAGAACCAACTTTTCTGGACACAACATGGTACCTGGAGGTTAGGCATCCTGTGAAAAAGTACGTGAAGTAACAGATAACTTTATTTCTTTTCTTTTTATTTTATTTATTTATTTATTTATTTTGCAGCACCAGGGATTGAACTCACAACCTTGCACCTGCCAGGGCAGGCGCTTAAGCCACTGAGCCAGACTCCCAGGCCTTAACTTTATTTCTGATCTTTGGTTTCTTATGCTTGGCAGAACTAGAGGACAATTTTTATAACCATAACTTCAAACTCAGAAAAAGTTCATGACAAATAAAAATGGGGGCCATGTTTTAGCTAGATACTCCCTCTAGACTGACTGCCCATAACCAAGATTTCCTGAATCTATCTCTAATGAGAAATGAAAACGCCAGCTTAATGGCCTTATCAGCACCATTTGTTAGCGTGATTCAGTGAAATGAAACCAGACAGCTATCTACAGATCAGCTCTGTTGAACCTAAAATGAAAGTTAATATATGGAGTCAATCACAGAAAAAAGACCTAGATGCTTTCCCCTCTATGCCACCAAGCAAGCTTCTTTTTTTAGGATTAACAACAGTAGGGTAAAAGATACATTGCCATTAACCCTCCTCCAAATACTCTCTCTCACTTTGAACACATTTCTCCTATCATTCTTGTCACTTTCTGTTTTTTCATTTTAATTTTTAAATCTTTATTACTACATATTTACAGTACATAATGATAACATGCATTGAGGGCAGCTGATACAGGGACATAACACATCTTAATTCTTTTTATTTCTCCTTCCCTTCACTTCGGCTTTCTTCCCCCTCCCTCCATCTCTTGGTCCTCTGTGGGAGACCATTTGAGTGGCTCCCCTTGAATGCAGAACAATTGCTGCAACTTTGATTATATTGAGACTTATTTCCTCATACTGATACATACAGAGCTGACTATGGTATTTCCTTCTCTCTTCAACTTGCTCTAAGTATTGCAAATAAGGCTAGCCAGGTACTGGTATGTAATCTCTAAAGCCATCAGACAGTGTCCTGTTTCCTCGCATAGTGCTCTCTGTAAAATATATAAAGCACAGCGTGATGGCAGAGCCAGTGAGCTCCAAAAATGTGGATTGTGTATGAGCCTCAGAGAGAGAGGCTATGAGTCACCAGAGCATAAAGTTTACATATCAGAAACTAAAGGGACAGCCTTCTAAACAATTCAGTTGCTACCTTGATTGGGTTATGCAAATTGACCCCTCTGCATATCTTTATCTCTGCATTTTGCAGAGGTGCTTTTTTTACTACCTGGCTAGGCAGCTCAAGTGACTCACATAGTTCCAGCCATCCTCACTGTCACTCATCCTCGAGCCACCTCCTTCTTCTCAAGATAATAAATTCTCAGAGAGGCTGAGTATCAAGGCCTTTGTCCACACATCCTCATGAGGATTAGACTCAAGATCCCTTGGTTGCTCTTAATTTTAAATATGTCTTGGTGTCTTTACTCTTGCCGTGGGTTGCATTGGAGGTGGTAGATGAAATTCCAATAACATCTCAGTGGGATTAAAATATAACTTCTTGGATTATGAGGAAGACTAAAAAAAAGATTACAGTACTTGGATTAATGTATTCAGTATTTGGGATTACAGTAATCCTCTTCCTATCTGCAAAAGATCTATCTCCCTGTTTTGTATTGTCTTTTATTTTGCTCTTTGTACTTTGAATTTCTCATTTAAGAGAAACCATGCAATATTGAAGCTTGTGTGTCAATTTATTTCATTTCTGATCACTTGGTCGAGGTCTCCCAGATCACAAAGTGTTATTTTGTATGCACAACAAACTTAAATTTTTTAAATCTGATGATTTTATTTTTGATGAAACTAAAGTAGAAAGTTCCATAACAACTAGGATATTAACTAATGATAACCACTTAATAGATTTTAAATCTAAAGTGGACTTCAACGGTTTAAAAACTGAGTACCCGACAGAACAGACTGTCTTAGACCACCTTTTATGCCTCCAGGAGAAGAACAAAAGAATGGAATCCATAAATCTGTAAGTCCATTGACATAAAGACTGTTGGCTTGTAGAATCATTAAGACTATTCCTTTATTTGATTCTTAGATCCAGAACAAAAAACCCTTGTAGCTATCAGCCAGAACCAAAAAATGAGCAAGCAAGCTAGATGACCTCCCAGCAAAGCTGAGAAAACCCAGTAATTTCCTTTGTGAAGTTTAGTGTTTTCACAGTTCACCCTTCTGTGATGTTGCAAGCTCCCAGAGAGGCAGGTCGGGGTCTATGTGTCTCACACCGCTTCTGGAACACATCATAGGAGACAGAGGCATATTTTGTGAGTGAACATTACTAGGAGTCCATCAAATATTAAACACAGTTTCAGCTGCACTAAAAAAAAAATTAGCTCTGGAAAAGGCAAACATTAACATTTAGAACCTCACTGGAGACAAGGTCTCCACTCACCTCTTTATTAACTGAAAAGCAAACAGCTCTGGAGGAAATCCCTCCTTATCATGGGCGTTGCTGTCAGGTTTGTATGTGTAGCCCAGGACAGCGTGGACATCTGTTACTCAGTTTTTTGAAAGAGTTCATCAAGTTCTTTTCCAGATCAGATAAGACAATGATTTTCAAAAAATCCTTCTGAGAGTACAACTCAATTATTATCCCCATTTATACAACTAAGTGTAAATGACTGAGTCACATGAGTAATGACCCTGAATGGCCTGGAAGCAAGGTCTTCAGGAGGCCATAACCCCTTTCCTGCGGCCTCCTCACCATCTGCTCCCTCCATGTCTGGCTCCAGGCTTCTCACACAGGACTGGGTGCGGGGCCACCAACTAAGTCCCTAGAGTCTTGCAAAGCTGGGCAGTAATGTAAAATGGCACAAGAGAGCTTTAAAATGTATGGCACTTCTTTTTTGCTTCATGGCTTTAAAGTGAATAGTTCACTATGGACCCAAAGCAACCAGGCCGCCCAATCATGGACTGAAATCTCCAAAATTATGAACCAGAATAAATCTTTTCACTTTACAAACTGATTATTTCAAGTACTTTGCTATAGTGGTGGAAAGGTGACTCACCATCAAAATTAAGAAACTATATCATGAGGCTCTAACCCTCTAGCTTTCCTAAGTGTTCCAGTGCACAGTTCACCCAATTGTGTCTCCTACCATTTGCTTCTCTGTTTGGAAAATTGCATCATTTCTCAAACTGACATACTAGAATGGATTTAATATCAGAATGGGCTCTTTTTATCCCTAAAAAACATGATTTTCTTTTTAAAAATGACTTCTCTCATAATCCTTGTTGAGTTATATACTAAACAGAAAAAGATGCCTTACCATAGTACTTTGATGAGAAGAAATGTCTATAATCTGAGAATAACATAAGGTACAGGCAACCTACACTAAAATAACCAGGAGTTCACACTAGATGGATAAATGCAGACTTCTAACATTTCTCTCATGTATGTTTACACTTGGTTTACAGTGTGAGTCATAGCTAAAGCCATTTTAACCTATTAGTAAAATAAAAGAGGCATGACAATATAAATTGCAGTAGTGTGCACTAAAGTTATTTTACCAACAAAAATTCTAAATGAAGCCTATTAGAACACAGAAAGATATGAGATTTCCAAGATATATTAAATTTTAAGACGACTTATAAATAATGGTATGCAGTGAATTATCTCATTCATATTACAACACAGAACATTTATATCTTATGCACGGATATGTGGAAATACATAGGACAGTTGAAAGGTTACAACCCCAACATTCTAGAAGTTAGGGAAGAATCTAAAGTGAGGGAAGAATCTAGACCCTGGGATGAATCTAAAGTTGGATGGACAGATAGGAAGGAAGCGAGTAAGGAGAGGAAAAAGAATCTAAACTCGTCTCGATGGTGGCATTTTTTTTCTGGTAAAGGAAATGGCATTCAGTCTGATCCATCTTTCTTTTAAATTGGCCTTTTTATCTTTCCTTACCTTCTCCACCCTCCATGGCAAACTGGAGATGATTTGTGATATAAATAAGAAACACTGCTTTTTCTTTCATTTCAGTGTTCCGTTACGATGGGGAGCCAGGTGTGGTGGTGCACTCCTGTAATCCCTGCACTCAGTAGGCTGAGACAGGAGGATCAGTGTGAGTGTGAAGCCAGCCCGGACTACACAGAATGTTCAGGGCCAGCCTGAACTACAAAGCAAGACCCTGTCTCCAAAAAATAAAAAAAATAAATAAAGTGGATTTCTCAGTTCCTCTTAAAGGCACATATCTTTTTACCTGTATACATGAAGTCCTTATTGTTAAACGCTAATTTTTAAATAGGGAAAAAATTATGGTAACTAGCTGCAAGAAAACTAGACTTGAAATTTTATTTTGATAGGCAAAAATAACCACAAATAGGCAAATTAGTCTTCACAAAAGTTAAAATTTCTGTTCATCAAAGGATACTATCAGCAGAATGAAAAGACAATGTACAGAATCAGAGAAAATATCTATAAATCATACTCTGATAAGGGATTATACAGAGAACGCCTAAAAACAACAACAGAAAGACAGTTCAAAAATGGGCAAGGACTTGAGTAAACATTTAACCAAAGAATATATGTAAACAGTTGTTATGGTTTATGTCTAGATATTCCCCCAAAGCTTCATACAGTCATAGGGTTTTTCTAGAGGTGGCTGAATCTAGAGTGTGTGATTAATTCCTAGTGAATGCTGGGATCAAGGATGAGTGATTGCTGGATTCACTGATTACATTTGGCACTGCCCTAATCCCAGTAGAATGCATGTACTATAAGGAACAGAAAGAGGCTTGTCTCCCTCTCTCGTTGCTTTTGCTGTCTTCCACCCCCATGAACTGTTGCCCCTCTGCCATGTGCCATCCTGCTCTGGAGCCAGACAATTATGGACTGAAACCTCTGCAAACTGTGAGCTAAATAAACCTTTCTTCCTTTAACTTTGGGTGCCGGCTATTTTGTTTCAACAATGAGAAAAATAACTAAGACAGTGATCAGTAAGTATATAAAAAAGATGTTCAGCATCACTACTGGGGAAACACAATTCAAAACAACCATGACATACACCTCACATCCATTAAGACAGCTGCTATCACAAAAGAAAAGAAAGAATAGAAAACGAGTATTGGCTGGGATGTAGAGAAATTGAAATTCTGTGCACTGCTGGCAGAAATGCAAAATGGTACAGCTTCTATGGGAAAAAAAATTGCAATTGTTCAAAAAAAATAAAATAACAGCCAGGCATGGTGAACTCCTATAATCCCAGCACTCAGGAGGCTGAGACAGGTGGATCACCACAAGTTTGAGGCCAGTCTGGACTACATAGTGAGTTCAAGGTCAGGCTGGGCTACATGGTGAGACTGTCTCAAAAAGCAAAAAAGAAAAAAAAATTATAACATTACCATATGATCCAGCTGGGATAAATAAATAAATCAAGCACTCTGGAAATGCATAGTGGTAGTAGTTGCAAAACAATAGTAATATATTCATTTACTTAAGTGTACAGTTTCTTATCTTGTGCTGTACAATTAAAAATGGCTAAGATAGTAAGTTTTATGTTATGTGCATTAAAAAATTGGGGGAAATTTTTTATTTTGAAAATATGCCTATCTTCAACAAACCTTAGACTACAATAATATCACTTGAGACAAAGAATGAATCAAACGATGCAATTTTGGGTGTAGGGGTGGTAGAGGGATTAAAACTCCTACTAAATTTTTTTGCATTCAAATTTTGCAACACAAGTCATGATATTGTTTTTTGCATTTATCATAGAGCACCTCTGATTTCCCCAAAGTCCTCTTTTAACCCTTCAATATCCAGGTTACGCTCTCTTTACATCATGCCCTTATCCTCAAGAATGTTTATTTCTCCTCATGTCTCTCTCTGCCAGTTCTAGGATTTGGCCAAGGATTTAAGGGAGGCTTTAGGCAGTTTTTCCCCGATTGTTCTGAAGATGTTTTGTAATCATACCACCTTTGTAAGATTTGCAATTTCACCTTACATCAGTCACAAAGCTGCTGACCTACAGAGCGGTCCCTGCCATAAGAGAGGATGGACACTAGTAGGAGGCAGGGAAGGGCTTGATGGGGGCTTCCTCACTGATGGTATGAGTGGTCAATTCCATAAATATATAATTTTTTAATATTTATTTTTATTATTATAAATTTTGTCTTTTTGAGACAGGGTTTTACTATATAGTTCAGGTTGGCTCATTCAATATTGTTGTGACAAAGGCTTTTTTATTTCCCCACACAACTTTGCAATGGCAAAGCTCAGACAGGAACCCTGACAATGAAGCCAAGGACTTTGTATCCAAGAACCTCAAAGTTGCTTAGTAAGTGTTTGCTGCTGTCACAGCCAACAAATGAAGCTCCCAGATTAGTTGCTGTCAGGGTTCTCAATGCTGTGTTTCTCAAGTGTCCGCTCCCACTTGCTTCCTCCTTTGCTTACTTCTGTCACTGAATTTACACAACCCATACATAACTGTCCATATAATTCCAAGTGTTCTGGAATCCATTCGCACTCATCACCTCCACTGATAGCCCTGTTCCTCATATCTACTCTGACCCCATCTCCCCACGGCAGCCAGGATGCCCACTTTACCCTCTCTGCATCCTTGATTTACACTGCCTTCAGGAAACAGTGCAAACTCTTTAACATCCTACAAGGTCCTTCCTCATATCCCCACCCCTTCACCTCATCAATGCATCTGCCTCCACTCCGTGGTCCAGACATTCCACCTTCAATTCTTTCTCAGGTCAGGACCTTCTCACCTGCAGCTGCCATTGATGGAATGTTCTTTCACCTCCTCCTCCGAACTAAAATGCTCCTGATCCTTTAGATCCCAGTGGAATCCCCCACTATCCATGTTGTCCGTATGTATATTGGTATTGTTGGTTACATGTATATTTTATGAAAATTCATCAAGATGTACACTCATAATTCACATACCTTTCTTGTATTTAAACTGTATTTAACTGATACATAAAAACTGAGTATTATTGTGGGGTACCATATTATGTTTTGATAAATGCATATATTGTTTAAAGTTCAAATCAGGGTTGACATATCCATCTCCTCAAATATTTATCATTTATTTGTGGTGAAAACATTCAAAATCTCTCCAAGCTTTTTGGAATATACAGTAAGGTACTGCCATCTACAGTAACACAACTACGGAATGGCACAGCAGCACTTACTTCTCCTAACCATAACCTACTCCCTGTTGGCCACACTTTCCCTACCTCTCCCTTCCCCCTGGTCTCCCCAGCCTCCAGGAACTACCAATCCACTCTCAGTTTCTATGGGATCAACATTCTCAGACCGCACCTGTAAGCGAAACCGTGGGGTATAGCGGTGCCTCAGTTCACAAACTTAATTCATTTCATGATTCTGGTCGCTAACCAAACTGGTCACAAGCTGAATCAAATTTCCCCACACGGTTCACCATAAATAAGGTTAGTTCATTCTAAACCATATTCATTTTAACCACAAAAATATGAGACAAGTACAGCACAGTATAGTATGAAAAGAGATAATACTAACCTGGCTAGAGGCAACTTCTGGCGCGAAGAACAGGAAGGCAGGGGAAGAGGAGGTTATTGTTTGGAAAGAGTCCCCCTCCATTATGACACTGGGGAGATCTCCAAGGGCTCCCTTTCTTCTTTATCTCTTAGCTGCAGGGTCAATTTTGATGAAAAAATCTGTCTAATGTCATTTTTTTTTCCTATACTGCACAACCCTCCAGAAATGAGACCACATTATCCTTCATCAGATTCAGCACTCTGTTTGCTAGAGTTACATTGGGGAGGTGCTTCTCAAAGAAATCCTGGCACTCATTCTATTTTCCATAGTGGATTTTATCACATCACTGTTACCTTCCTCAGTCTTCCTCTTCCTCAGTGGAATGCACCTCAACAAGTGGCTTTTGCTGCTCACTGAGTCCAGCAAGGCCTTCAGTCATCAGCTCCTCCTTATGGTTCTCAACAAGTTCCTCTGTCTGTACCATCAAAATCCAGAAGCCGGGCATGGTGGTGCACATCTTTAATCCTAGCACTCGGGAGGCTGAGGTAGGTGGAGCTTTGCAAGTTCAAGGCCGGCTTGGGCTACAAGGTTAGCAAGGCTGGCCTGAACTATATAGTGTGACCTTGTCTAAAAAAAAAAAAAAAAAAAAAAAAAAGGGGCTGGGAGTTGGCTCAGTGGATTAAGCACCCGCCTGGCAAGTGCAAGGTTGTGAGTTCAATCCCTGGTACTGACAAAAAAAAAAAAAAAATCCAGACCCATACTCTAGCCCATGGACACACTCTCCTCCACTGCCTGTGTACCAGACCCTTCAACTGTGAGCGACACATTCTGGCCACAGTTTCTTCTAGGCTGAGTTTAAGGTCTAGTGCATGACATCTTCCCAGGCTTTGCCAGTGAGTTTGACGCCATGGAGGACATTGAAATATTTCTTCCAGAACTCATTAAAACTCCTGGTAAAGAGTTCCTTTGTGTGGAGCATCTCGAAGTTGTAGATCACGTGGTGGCCCATGGGCTGCAGAAGAGGTGCCCTGTTGGGGAGGAGGAATTTACGGACTCACACTCAGCGCCCATGTCATCTGCCAAGGCTGGAGGGTGTGCTGGGGCACTGTCCATCAGGCAGCTGACTCAGAAAGACATTTCTTAATGGTGGGTGGGAACACTGTGCAGCCATTCCATGAACACCTTCCAGGCTTTTGCACTGGTTCTCCACAGGACAGGCAGTCGGGTCTTGTCACATGCTGTTCCCTGAATGCATGAGGGGTCTGGGAATGGTACTCCAGTAGTGGCTTAATCTTCAGATCAGTGCCTGCATTCGCACACAGCAAGAGGGTCAATCTGACAAGGGTTTGTGCCCAACAGTGCTTTTTCCTCCTGTACGTATTTTTTTGATGTTCAACACCTTCAGTTTTCCTACTTTTTTATATATCCTCCCAGTCCTTGCTGTTTTGGTCAGCTTTCCTTGCTGTGACAAAATACCTGAGAAAAACAACTTGAAGGATAAAAAGTTTATTTTGACTCATGGTTTCAGTGATTTCAATCCATGGTCAGCTGCCTCCAATGTTGTTAGGCAAAAATATTGTGGTAGAAGGTCATTGTAGAAGCCGGGCGTGGTGGTGCACGCCTTTAATCCCAGCACTCGGGAGGCTGAGGTAGGAGAAGCATTGTGAGCTCGAGGCCGGCTTGGGCTACAACATGAGCACAAGACCAGCCTGAGCTATGTAGTGTGACCCTGCCTCAAAAAACTAGGGCCAGGAGTTTGGCTCAGTGGCTTAAGCATCTGTCTGGCAGGTGTGAGGCTGTAAGTTTGATCCCCGATGCCACCAAAGAAAAAAAAAAAAAAAAAAAAGAAGGTCATGGTAGAGAGTAACTGCTCACCTCGTGGTAAAAGGGCAAAAGTCTCACACAGCCTGTGATGTCAAGATTTTTCCTTCCACTGCTTCTGTTCCATCTGCTTCTGTTCCCAACCTACTGGATAGTGCCACCCACATTTAAGGTGAGTCTCCCCCATCAGCTTATTGTCCTGCATGCCAATGGTCTTCGGAAACACCCTCACAGACACACTCCAAAGTGTGCCCTACTAATTTTCTAGGTGTTTTCCAATCCAATCAAGTTGGCAATCAAGATTAACCATCACATTTGGACATCCTTGCTGGCCAACAGAACTGAACACACCACCTTGTTCCCTCAGGAGTCCAGGTTGGCTAGGGAGTTTGTAACATAAATGGTAGAAACCAGTAATTCTGTTTCAACTGAGGACATGGCTCTGGAGCTCTAGGGCCTGATTTGTACACAGAGACTTTCCAGATGGACCAATGATTCCAGTGTTAGACATGTGCTGAGACAATGGGAGGTCCTCAGATTACCCATGCTGATGATAGGGGCTCCTAAGCACTCCTGCTCTGCTTTTAGCATGATCACAAACTCTTCCCCTGGATAAAATCCTCCTCCATTGTCCTTGACCAGAGACCTCCTGTCAAAAATCACTGCTGCTGTTGTCTGATGGTTTGAAACCCTGTCTGGAAGCCTCACCAAGCGTGGAAATGGCCTCCTTCCTTGCTGCTGGACGCTCCTGATAGTAGTTACCATAGTGAGGCATGCCTGCTCCATGCAAGTGCCGTAACCATGGTTGCTTACATTTAATCTCACTGAATCCTGAAAACAACCTAATGAAACAGGTATTATTTTCTATAGTTTAAGGCTAGAAACTATGGTCTGTCTGGTTGTGTTCATTCAGCTGACAAGCCAATTTATGACAATATGCCCGATCCACTACACTTCCCTATTCCTCATCACGTAATACCTCATTTTCATTCTTACTGGATGTTACACAAACTACTTTAACACACACTTTAACTGTCTGTTTGGTTTGTATATACAGGGCCAGACTAAACCAATATAATGGCTCAGAAATAAAATAATACCTTCTTAACTGTGGGATGTCAGCCATGTAGCAGGCAAAGTCAAATAAAAAAAATTCTGCCTGGTAAGCAGCCATTTTTCATTTAAATGAGTTCCATTCTAAACATGACATTAATATTCTGCAGAAACACTTCTGCAGCAGAGGGAACAAAGATTAGTCAGTCGTTGATCTCTCTCACTAGAATCTAAATGAGTCAAATTAAGAGAGCTAAGGTTAATATGGAAACACCACAGCAGAGCTAAAATGGTAAGAACAGCAGCTCACCAAGGTTAAAGGAAAGCATGTGGCCATGAAGCTGTAATAACCAAATGTAAATGCTATCCTCAACAAAAATATGCCAATGCCATATATCACAGGACCACTCCTCTTATCCTAAAAAATAAGAACTACAGAGTTGAAGAAGCAAGATACAGTTCTAATGGGCTAAACATCCACTCCAATTCATAAAAGATATGCATTACTGTATTTTTAGTAGCTTATGTATTTTATTGTTGTTCATATTTTTAGGAAAATCATAAAGGACTTCTTCAAGAGACCAGCCTTTCAGTGGAGTGCCTGTAATTAAGTGTTAATATTCATACACAGTCTGTTGGATCAACTTCCCTTCTCGGCTGGCTTCATCCACCAAGGCTGTGACAGATTTTGCTAAGTCCTCTAAAACTAACATGTTGCTACTTTTCCAAGGTATGTACTTTCTCTATATTCTAAGTGATTGAGACCTTTTTTTGTTGTTGAGAAGCAACATTCCTGACAGATTTTTAAAATCATGATATAATTCAAATGCCATAAAACTCTTTTTCCCAGGACACAGTTTTGTGGCTTTCAGTATATTCACAAGGTTGGGTAGCAATCATCTCTAATTCCAGGACATATTCATCACCCCAAGAAAAAACTGTATCTAGAGCTATCTCTCCCCGTTGCTTCCTCCCTTCATTCCTTGGAAACCACTAATCTACTTTCTGTCTCTATGGACCTGCTTTATCTAGATATTTCACATAAATAGATCAAACAATACATGGCCTTTTATCCCCAAGGTTCATCAATGAATCCTTTTTCTGACTGAGTAGCATTCCATTTTGTTTATCTATTTGTCAGCTAGAAGACTTCTCAATTGTTTCTACTTTTTGGTTATTGTTAACAATACCTCTCTGAACATTCATGAACAAGATCTTGTAAAAACTTGGGTTTTCAGTTCTTCTGGGTATATTCCTGGTAGTAGAATTACTGGGTCATATGGTACTCTGTGTTTGACTTTTTGAAGAATAACCAAACTGTTTTCCATGATGGCTGTGCCAGTTTTAGATTCCCATCAGCAGAAATGAAGGTTTCAATTTCTCCACATCCTCACCAACACTTGTTTTTGTCTGCCTTTTTATTATAGCCATTCTAGTGACTGTGAAGTAATATCTCACTGTATCTCTTTTATGAGTAGTGATACTGAACATCTTCCAGGGGCTTATTGGTCATTTGTATTCATTCTTTAGAGAAATACCTATGTAAATCTTTTGCCCACTGAAAGATTGGTCTATCAGGTCTTTTGTAAAGTGTTGAACTTCAAGAGTTCTTTATATATTCTGGACATAAAATCCATATCAAATAAATGATTTATAAGTATTTTCTATCTGTTGGTTGTCTCTGACAAGTAGATTTAAGGCAAAAGACTATTCCGGACAAACAGGTTTTCTTAATACAGTAAGGAAATGCAAGCACATAGGACACGGCTCCCTTCCTCATACCCTTAGCCTCTGCTACCACACTGGTTAATGGGGTTCATTACACATCTTACATGCAGATGCTCCCCAGTTCATCGAAGACCTGAATGCCACCTCTATCTACTTTCCCTGCTCACTAATCCATGCCCCGCACCCCTGACTTCACTCTCTGAAGATGAGCAGTCGTCTCCAACACAGAATGGAAACCATCAAAGAGGAAACCTGCCAACTACCTGCTCTGTCCACACACACAACCTGCATCGGCATTCAGCATCCGCTACTTCCCTCTTCCCTGGAGACATAAACCCCTTCCTCCCCAACACCATTTGGTGATCTTTGTATTGGATCGTGCCTCTTCCCACTTCTTCTGAGACCTTAACTTACTCATTACTCCCCTCCCTCTGTGGCTTCCTTTCACTTGTCTCCTCCACTGAAAGATGAGAATATTCTTTTGACCCCGTGGTTCCTGTAACCACCTTGCATTTCTTCCTCCAACTGACAGATACCAAGGGTCACCTACTTATTTAACTCCAACTCATTCCTCAGCCTACAGCAACCAGGGGCAAACACTTCTCCAAGATCAGTGTGCAGTCACCAGGGACCTCAAGTTGTCTTGGTCCTCTTCTGCCTGTCCTCTCTGTGTCACTAACCCTATCTGTCCTGCGCTTGTGGAGCATCCCTCTCTCTTGGTTCTGCTCTCATCTCTCCAGTGGCACCGTGTCTCTGCACCGTGTCCTGTGGTCCTCTACCACACACACTGCCCTCGTCATTTTGTCTACTTCCCTGGCTCTGAGTCCTGAGCAGCTATCAGCTCTCTACTCACCTCCGGGCCCTACTTGCTCCCCTCTGCTGCAATGTCCTGCAGAACTGTACTATTTCATTACGGTTATAGTTGGCATTAATTTTAAACATCCACCCCACTTCTTTCCATTGATTTGCGGATGATAAAAACATGCTTCCTTGTCTCTTAAAACTGCTCTATCCTTAGTATCTCCTGAACTGGTTGGCAATATCACCTGCCATCCAGGCTCCTAAACCTTCAAACATTCTTCCCCTAGCTTCTCCCACTGCCCTGTCCCCTGTACAACTGTGATCAAGTTATGTCAATTTAAAAACGCCTCCCTAATATGTCTTCATCTACCCTCCCCCCGACCATACACACTTTTCCTGCTTTCCCTTGGGCCTTCACCATTTCTTGCATCATTTATCCCAGTGGCCTCCTAGCTGGTCTTTCTAAACTCACACCACTGAACTTCCCACACTTCCCGGAAACACAGCAATCCCAATCACAGTGTTGGCTCTTGTGCTATCTATCTTCCGTTCCTGCCACATTGTCATATCATCCCTGACATTGTCAGGCTCTGTTCCGACACAGAGTTGCTTCTCCCTCCGTGGAAAGCCTTCTCCGTCTGGCAGCATCTTTCCTCATTCTCCCCTGTGGTCTCGTGGCAGAAACTAAGACACGAGTAATACAGTTGTTAGAAACGCTGACCTGGCCTTGAACCCTGGCTCCACTTCCTCTTTTCCAAGTGAACTTTTGATTGCTTTCTTTTCCTCATTGGTGAAAAAGCATCAATAGTGCCTCCCTCCTGGACTTATTTAATAATTAAATGAGAAGATACACAAGAAATTTAGAGTAACACTTCTTGCAGAGTAAACTGTCCATTTAATGTTATTTTAAGGTATTTAGTACATTTGATTGAAATTATCCATTCAGTTGGATAATTAAGTCTGTCCCCTCCACTGTTATTATACCACACACACATAAGAATACATACCATGTAAACAATATAAAGAATGAGAAAGTATCAAACACCTAGGAATCACAGCCCAGGGCAAGCAGTGATCAATGACAGCTTACTGCACCTTCCTTTGTGGTCACAAACTGCTTGTCCCCTTCTAGGAAGAGCCGTTGTTATAATCTCAGTAACTGTACATTCTTGCTTTTCATTCCATTGTACCACTTTTATAGGCAACACTAAATAATGTAGGCTATTCTTTATAGATAACGTAGGTTAATTTTGCTCTTAGGTTTTAAATTTTCTATAAGACTACCATATGTATTATTTTATGATTTGCCTCTTTCACTCATCACTATGCTTGAGAAGTTCATCTGTGTTGTTTCATACAGCAGTGGTTCATTCATTTTCATGACCACACACCTTCCCACAAGAACACTCTACAATGCACGCATGCAGGATACGGGTGCAGGACACTTGGGCTATTCACAGTGCAAGCCTGTTAGGAACAAGGTTGTAGGAACATCCTCATTGTCTTACTTTTTGTGTTGCTAAGATAAAATATCCAACACCCAGGTTAAGGGAGGAAAGGTTTATTTTGGCTCATAGTTTGTAGAGGCTTCAGTGCATAATTGACTGACTCCAAGGCGGAGTGGCTTGGCAGAGGGGCACTGCAGAGAAGAAACAGTCCATGGCATACCAGGGTAGGCAGAAGAAAGCAAAGCACCACAGTAGCAATAGCACCAACGAAGCCTGCCTTCATACTTCATCCATAGTACTCTCCCTTCGTGCAGTACCACGTGCACCCAGGGTGGGCACCCTTAATCCCAGCATCACGCACTTTAGATCCAGTCACCTCTAAAAAGACCCATTTTGACTGCATGAGGCTTTGGGGTGACATCCAGCCACAATCCATAACATTCCAACCCTGCCCCCTGCCTCCAAAGACTCATGTACATCCTTTTATGCAAAAGGCATTTAGTTCATCTCCAAGAGTTCCCAAAATCCTAACAGTGTCAGCATTGCTAAAAAGCCCAAGTCCAAAGTCTCCTCTGAGATTTAAGGCAATATTTAATAATTTTGGTAAGTAAGACAGATTTTCATACTGAGAGCAGGGCCTTTGCTGTGACACTGTCTGACCATGTGGTTCAGAAGCCTTGGGAACTGGCTTGTGGGAGGTGTTTGGAAAGTTTGGACATGCCAGCTGAAGAAGAAGCACCACTCATCAATCTTTTCTCACTAAAGTAGATTTATTTCTCTCTTTATTTCTACTTATGTTTATGAATGTCTTAAGTCTGCTTTGGAGCTCTGAAATAACCATCAATCTATTTGTCTAATGATGTTGAAATTTAAAAATTCCAGCAGCTTTTCAATAAATGTTTATGTAACTACACTAAGTTTACACCTAAAGGAATTCATTATTTTTCAGTTAGTATATTTTGTACTCTGGCTTCTTTTACAAAGAATTAGCTATATCCTGCTTTTGTCGCATAGAAAATATATCTTAGTACATTTATTTCACATATGTGCTCAAAATAGTCTTAGTTTCAAGTGTCAATCGCTGAACACATCTGAACAGAAAAAAAAACAAGTGATCATGCATGCAGTAGCCTGCTTAACAAAAACAGTAAGGTACAGCACCCATGAGAATTCTCTGAGGAACATGGTCCTGGTCCTAACAAAGTTCTAGAAATTTTCTTTGGACATGTTTGTCAGCCACATTAGATTGGCATACCCAAGGGCAAGGATTTCTGACCTAATCTACTATCTTTAGGTCCCCAGATACTTACAGGGTGATCTGTGTCCATACAGAGATGAACTTTACTTTAAAAGCTATGTTATCATTTTAATGTGTTTTTAAAATATGGTTGTGCTATGGTTAGTCTGATCATGTCTCCTTCAAAATGCATATTTAAAATACCCAGTCCAACAGTATGAAGAGGTGGAGCCTTTGGAAGGTGATTAATCACTAGTCCTCTCATGAATGAACCTACACTCCACAAATGTTGAAGGGAGCACGCTCTTCCCTTCCCTCCCTTCTGCCAGCTGAGGGCACTGCATTCATCTCCTCTGGAGGGCACAGCAACAAGATACCAACTTGGAAGCAACAGCATCCCTCACCAGCCCCCATCCTGCCCAAGTCTTGATCTTGGACATCCCAGCCTTTAGAACTGTGAGAAATAAACTTCTATTGTTTATAAATTATCTGGTACATGATACTTTGCTAAAGCAGCAGAAAGAGACTATGAAAAGACAGTCTATCAAATCTTCAACTCACAGACATTGTTCCCTAGCACCAGGCTACCCCTCTTTAAAAACAAAACAAAACAAAAAAGAAAAGAAAAAAAAATACTCAAAGCAATTACTAGTTTCAATTAAGTGGTTATAAGTCCAGGGTATTTTCTTCTGCATTAATTTTGAAATAACTTTTTAAAGGGAATGATTATTTTCATCACCATGTTATAAACTGAGGTTTTGAAACAAAGATGAGTGAGGCAAATTTGTCCAGGGGCCATAGCCAGTAATGGATCAGAAAAAGGAAGTTATTTAGATGAGAAGTATGAAAATGCCTCAAGTTTTAGTCATAATTCCCTGTCCCTGAGAAAACCAGATAGAAAAATGAATCTCACAGTGATGTAACAATCTGAAATATTTCATCTTACCTGTTGGAAGGTAGCCAAAAACCACTCCAGGACTCTAAACATGAATGAGGGATGGATCCACTTTGTAAGCCACTTTTTTGTCACGGATCAGACTCCTCTTGGTCGCCACAGTGCTTTCCCATTTTCTCTGGTCATAACAGATAGCTTCAAATGTAGCCATCAAAACAGGAGATGCTTCATGCAGAGCCACTGTATTCCTACTCCACATGGTTTATGTTCTCCCTCTAAATCCTCCTACATCTCATGATCTCCCAGATCCCACTGTCCTTCAGCTTTACTGTAATATGATTTTGCTGGCCTGACGACAACACGGCCAAGATATCCTCCAACTTTCAAAGAGAGATACTGTGGAAAACTGCCTGTTATCTCACTTTCCATGGAGGCTTGCAGGCATGCTCAGGTCTTGATGGCCAGAACACAAAAGTCAAGTAGTGAATACCACAAAAGATGTCCTGATGCACATAAAATACATGGAATCTATAGAAAGAAGAAAAGTTAATTACCATAGCTGGCCCATGGTCTGGTAAAGAATATAGCCAAAAATGAGAGCTCTCCAGGTGACCTTAACATATATGTCTACAGAAATCACTGTAGGTATGTTAGTATCAATGGGTTAGTATATACAGAGTACACAAAATAAATATATGCATGCTTCAGAAAAGAAAAATAGTATGATTCAACAGACAGTATTACCCTTGTATGGGGGACTCTAGAGGATGTTGTATATTGCAGAAAACCCATTACACTGCTGGCCCTTAGAGAAACTGAAAATGCATGTGCAGAAATCTCAATGACCAAGGTTACCCAAGCACCAGTTTGCCATACTGATATCTGGAAGTTAATGGCCACCACTATAGCACTTCTTGTAATTGTAGAGGTCAAAAGTAACTTGTATTAGTCTCGTGGTGCCTCAATACATTTAGTATTAAAATATTTGTACAAGTTTTTCTTTCCCTGAAGTGTGTATACGTTTTTTGGCACTCTGTACACATATATTACCTAGCTCTGTGGACACAGAAGACCTAGAAACAAAGCAAACCAATACCAACAAACACAACCACTGCCCTGTTCTCAGTTTCAAAACAGCATTTTCTAATAAAAGCAGCCAGGAAAAATGGTGATTCTAAGATCAAGACAGGGAGAATATAAGATGAGCCTGGAGTATCTTGTCATCTGAAACTAAGCTAAAGGCATGTGAGAAGGACACAGTCACCAAACTCTTTTGGCTTACTTTCTGACCAGGAAGAGTTCCCAACAGTCAAACAAATGTGAACAAAGCTGTGAAAGCCAAAGCTGAAACAATTTGAGAAACAAAATAAAAAGGGTATTCTATTCCACAGTATAAAATAAGTATATGTGAATCTATACAGTGATGGCTAATTTCATTTGTCAACCTGACTAAATTAAGGGAGGTCCAGAAAGTCAATAAAATATTATTTGTAAGTTTACCTATAAGGGTGTCTCCCGAAGAGATTAGCATCTCAAGCAGTAGAGTGAGGGGAAAGTGTCCCTCTTACCAATGATACAGGTATCATCCAAACACTGGAGGACTGAAATAGACCACAAAGGCAAAAGGGAACGTTCACCCTCTCTGCTTGAGCTAAGGGTCCTCTGTCTTAGACATCAGAACTACAGGTTCTTGGGCTTTTGAATTTAGACTGGAACTTACACACTCAGAGGATCAATTCTCAGGCCTTTGTTCTGGGACTGAATTACATTCTGAATTTTCTGGCTGTCTAGCACACAGATGGCAGATCATGACTGTTCAACTTCCATAACCATAAAAGCTAAATCATATATATATGATTTGCCTGAACTGGCTCATTTTAGTTTCCCATTGACCTTAATAACAGGGTATAGTAATACTAAGAGACATCCTAAGGAATATATCACCTATTGACTTTGCTTCTCCCAAGAACCCTGGTATATACAGATTTTGGCACCAAGAGTGGGTCCAGAAGAACAGAATTTTAAGGATGAATTTTATCAATTAGTTCTGGAGTTCCTGAAATTGACTCTAATGTGATTATATTTAAAGGTGCTAATAATTCTATTTCCAATAGTAAAGAGAACACAAATAGCATATCACAAGAACTATTCTGACTTTTTCTGTTTGGGGAGGTCCAAATGGTGGGGATGGCTCTGGGGAAATGATGAGTAGTTCTATAAGGGGATGATCCTAGGAGAAAAGATGAGGCCCATGGGAACCAGTCAAGACGCTCTATACAGTAGTTTCAAAGCACCAAAGGGAGAATTACTTGAAAAGGATGTGGGGAAAGTTGATCTTTCATCCGCTGTTCTAATTATGCTAGCTAAAAATGCCACAGCATAGATAAAATGGATACATTGCTTGAGTAAGAGATAATCAGAATAACCTTGTATCAATGAGAGAAATTGAATGTGTAGTTGGAAACTTTCCTGTAAAGAAAACTCGAGGCCAACTCTTTAAGGTAGAAATAATACTGATTCTACACAAACCCTTGAAGGAACTTAAAGCGGAGGAAATACATCCCAACTCATTCTATGGTACAGCATTATCCTGCAACCAAAGCCAGGCAAAGACAGTATTTAAAAAAAAAATCTGTAGCCAATATTCCTCATAAATATAGAGGCAACAGCTCCTAAAGTTTCAGCAATGTGAATGTATCTTCATAGTAAAAGGACAGCACACCTTGACCAAGTGAAATTTACACCAAGAATGCAAGAGTTGTTTAACATTTGAAAATAACATGAAAAACGATGATCATATAAAAGAACAATGATAATTTCATTGATACAGAAAAAAGCGTCTGACAAAATTCAATACACTTTCAAAATAAAAAACACTCAACAAGCTAGGAACAGAGGCAAATTTTCCCAGTATAATAAAGGTCACGTGCAAAACGCCCCAGAGCTGATGATATTGCTGAATGTGAAAGACCATATGCTTCCACCCTGGAATCAGAAACGAGCCAGGGCTAACCATTCTCCTGCCTTGTATTCTGCTTTGTATGGGAGGAGGTTCAAACCAAGACAGGAGACAAGAAAAAAGTGGGGAAAGGCATCCACACTCAAAAAAAAGAAGTCCACCAGTCTTTATTCACAGGTGGAACATCAGAGGGAGTCTACCCCCTGCACAAAAAAAAAAAAAAAAACGTTAAAATAAGTGCTCTTAGCAAAGTTGCAGTTTGTAGAATTAATGTAAAACTGCTGGTTATATTTCTATGTGCTAGCAGAAAACAACTGGAAGTTGAATGTTTTAAAAAATACCATTTTTGAAAGCACAAAAATATAAAGACCTAGGAATAATCTAACAAAAATATGCAAGATTGGTGTAATGAAAACTAGGTACACGCATGCATTGTGGAGTTCCTTTTGCATTTGTTTGTGAATTTGTCCATATTGATATTTGCAGCTTTAGTTCATGACTATTCGTTGCTACATAATATTCCATTGTTCCAATATACAGTTTGTTTAACCATTTTATTATTGATGAATGTAAAACTTATAGCCAAAATTTTACTACAACAATACTGCTATAAGAGTCCCTATGTATATATGCAGGAGTTTTTCTAGGGTATATACCTGTTAGTGCTGTTGTTTTTTTGTAGAGTAGGCACACTAACTTTATTAAACATTGCCAAATTGCTGTCCAATACCAATTTATCTTCCAATCAAGAAGGTACAAAAGTTGTAATTTCCACCACATCTTCGCCAATTCTTGAATCATCGGGCTCTTAAAGATTGATCAGTTTGCCTCAGGAGCTAAGGCAAAAGGATCAAGAGTTTGAAAGCAACGTGGGCTACATAAAAAGCACAAGACAAGCTTGTACTGCACAGAGAGACCCTGATTGAAAACACCAAACAACGACAAACAAAAAAGACTGGCTTGAGAACCATCAAACAGTGACACACAGGCGTTTTTCTTTGGTTTGGTTTGGTGCTGGAGATCAAATCCTTTCTTTATACCGAGCACCAGTTCATCCTTCCTAACAGCGTCGGGGATACACTTCTGCTGCCTTGAAGTTTGTCCTGACAGTCGCCCAATTCCCTGGGCTCTTGCAAATAATTCTCTCTCCAGCAGGGGGCCGACCCTGCAGCTTTCATAGCAACTGCCAGCCCCGCAGGGCAGGAGCCTCTTCCTTTTCCATCCCCAGCTCCTAGCATCGTCCACTGTGGCAGCTGCTCCAGGAATAAAGAGATGAGTATGATGCTGTGGAAATGTTGCAGAACTCGGAGTTAACTGACAGTGCAAGGCAGGCTCCTGGGCTGGTGCTGGGGTCTAATTCACACCCCCTTTCATGGGTTGAAACTTGAAAGCCACTGTGGAAGTATTCAGAGGTGTGAGCACTTAAGAGGTGATTAGATCACACGAACTCCTACCTTCTGAATTACACTGAAGCCTTTATTTAAAAAATAAATAGCGGCTTCACACGGTGTTCAGTCATTTTTGCCCTTCTGCTCTCTGCCGTGGGAGGGCACACCATCCGTTCCCTCCGGGCATTGCACCGACACGCTGCCATCTTGGAAGCAGAGCACCTGGGCACCCACCCATCCGGGCCTTGAACTTTGACATCCTGACCTCTACAAGTGGAAGACGTGAATTTCTACTGTGAATGAATTACCCAGTCCGGGATACTTTGTTCTAGCGGCACAAGCAGGTGAAGACAGCTGATGGTCCTGGGCACGTGACTCAACTGTGGTGTCTCAGCTTCCTCGTCTGACGAGTAAGGAAAATGATCATCTCTGCCCCATCTACCCATCCTAGGTTAGCCATGAGATGCAAATGGATGAAATAGTTGGCAAGTCTTAGCCAGAGCAGAGTCCTGAAGGAAAGAAATCTGAGGACACACCACTAATCCAGGCCACTCCATTTACTGATGACAAGATTGAGATCCTCACATCTTTCTTTTTTATCCAAATTTACCATCCCTTGTCCCATTCTTGCAGGAGCCTGCCCTTGAAATCTAACCTGTAGGTAGGAATCTTATCTGTACAGTTTTTTTCAGAAGTTACTATTTATTGTTGAGCATGTGAGAGTACCTCTCCAAAAATTATCTTCTTTTTACCTAAAAGATACACATTAATGGGACTTCTTCCAGGTGTCTTAGTTACTTTTCCCTTGTTGTTGAGACAAAATACCTGGCACCCAAAATGAAGGAAGGAAAGGTTCATTTCTTACAGTTTTTGGAGGTTTCAGTCCATACTCAGCTGGCTGCAAAGCAGGGTTGTGTGGCTGAGGGGCAGCCATTCATGACAGCGGCAAAACAGCAAGGTGTGAACCAGGAAGAGAGGAAGACACGCCTTCTTCCCTGCCCTTACATTGCATGTCGGCTCCGCCCCTGGGTGGGTGCAGCACTCATACCACCAATCCCAGCTCCAGACAACAAACCAATCATGAATGCCAGACTCAGCTGTATCCATTATTACATGAGGCTTAAGTGGGGGCCATCCTACCACACTATAACACCAGACTTTCTTTCAGATTTAAGCAAACTAGTAAAGCAGTAATCTTAGATGGGACAGTTTCCAAGTCTTTAACAACTTGTAAGACAGAAGTCGTTGACTCCATACTAGGTCTTGTGTGTCGGTAAAAGAGTGCATTCTTGTTTGAGAAAGCATCACTAATCATCCATAAGGTCCCCATGCCTCAAATCTGGAGGACTCATTTTCAACTAGAATGAAGCACACATCTGTAATCCCAGAATTGTGTGAGGCTGGGGCAGGAGGATCACAAGTTTGAGTCCAGCCGCTGAGCCTGCTAACTTAGCAGCTTAACAAGAACCTGTCTCAAAAATAAAATTAGCAAGGGTCTGGGAATGTAGTTCAGTGCAAATGTCCTGAATCTAATCCCCAGTACCAGAAGAAAAAAAATGCTTAGACACTCTGAAGTCATAAAAACAGTAAATATGTTCAAAGAGATGAGAGAATGATCATAGCACATTGCAAAGAATCTTCAAACAGAAGAAAGGTAATTTGAGACCCAGATCTCAAGCTGGTGAATTATGTGGCTTAGGCTAACTCAATCTTTTCAGGTATCACCCCCCCCCCAGCTATTATACTATGTGTGTGTGTGTCCTGTACACAGCTGTGAGTCTGTGTGTGCGTGGAGGGGGTACTGTGAACCAAAAAGGCAAGTTAAGGCACACCAAATATGACAAGGGTTTATTAGAGACAAAATGTAGATAGCCACTCAGGGAGAAAACATAATCTTAGCTGTCCAGAATAATGAAGCCCAAAATGCCTTCCAAGGGGTCTGGGTTTTTAAACATTAAATAAATAAATAAATAAACAGCCAAGGCTGCCGTTGTTGCACTGGCTGACAAAGATACCACAGGACAGTGACTGGTGGCTGGTCACTCAGAAGATTGAGCTCAGCCTGAGTTACCTAGCAAGTTCAAGACCAACCTGGACTATTTAATGAACACTGTCTTAAACAAACAAACAAAAAATACCCAGCAAGTGGTACCTTGTTATGGAAGCCCAATCCAAAATATTCTATTCATAAACAAGCAAAAAGTAAATATATTAGTTTCCTTCTTTTTTTTATACTAATAATTCTGAAATTTGCCATACTCTGAGAGAACAGCCTGAGTAAACATGGGTTGTTCTTTTTTTATATAAATAGTTGCTTGATATTTTTCCAATATATGAATGGCCCAGAATTCATTACCCAAAATTTTATGGCTAAATATTTAGTGTCTGAACTTTCATGATTACAGATAGTGCTATCATGAATGACTTTGCCATAAAAATACATGCCCTTTGCATAGTTGAGAGCTATTTGTTGGCCAAATTCCTAGAAATGCATTGCTGGGTGACAATATGTTCAGTGTATGATGTTGATAGATGGTGCCAAGGTGCCCTTTCTAGTCACAGTGCCGTTTACGCTCTGTGCAGGATGTGGAAGAGTGTTCATTTTCCCCTCACTTTCACTTCCACAGTAGGTTGGCAAACTTCTGAGACGTGTGTACTGATGTATAAAATGACTCCTGTTTCTATGAGCTGTATCTATGAGACCCCCAAAGCCTCATGCACTCATAGGTGAAGCTTTTGGAGCTGAATGGATCCAGGTTGTGTGATACTGGGATTAAGGGTATGTGGTGCTTAGTCCACTGATGAGCTTAGCATAGTTCAGGGTGTGGACTGAAATCTTTACAAATTGTGAGACAAAGTAAGCCTTTATCTTTTAACTTATGTCAGTTATTTTGTCTCAGCAGTGAGAAAAGTAGCCAAGACATTTGTTGATAGTTTTTTTTTCTGTCTGTGGAATTGAGTGATTTTTCATGCTCACTAAAACCCTTTTGTGTCCTCCTTCTACAGCTGATGTCTTTTTTTCTTTTTTGGTTGTTGTTGGGTGATACTTTTCTTATTGTTTTGTAAGAACTCTTTACCCAATAAGAAAATAAAACCTTCATGATAAGAATTGTGTACATTTTCCCTCAGTTTTTTGAATTTTTATTTCCTTATGGTGATCGTTGTCATAATGAACTTTTTTATTTTTGTATGGCTCAAATTGTTGAACTTTTAACACTTCTGAGCTCTCCATCATTCTTAAAAATTCCTTCTCCATTCCAAGATGAAAATCTTTCCTTGCTTTCTTCTACTTCTCTTTAATTCTTATACTTAAGTCTTTGATCCATCTGAAACTGATTTTTGGTATAAATTATGACATATGGATTCAACTCAATTTATCTCCAGAGAGTCATGAAAACTGCTTCAGTACCATTAGCTAAATAACTCGTTTTCTCACTCTCATTTGAAAGAAATCTTTATGGGACATTGAAACAACAGTACATGTCAAGTACTATGCCTTGCAGTCACTTTTTGGAATTTTATACTGTGTTCCATTGACTTACCTGGAAGAGGTTAGCCCTGCACTGTGTAAATTGCTATTTCTTTATGTTTTAATATCTGGATTGTTTCCCACCTCTTATTTTTCAAAGTTTTTCTAGTTCTTTGTGCCCATTTATTTTTCATATTAACTTGAGTGGCACTTTAATTGGTTTCAAAAATTTGCTTTACAGTTTTTTTATTGAGCTTGCATTTAATAGTAAGGACAAGCTAAATGGTTGATGCTGAACCTCTCTACTCAAAAGCAGAATATGCCTTTCCATTTATCTACATTTGCTCTTACTTTAGAACGTTCATATAAATTCAATCTCGCTTTCCAGTTATGGTGTAAGTAAGGTCTTCCATCACATCTTTTAGTTGATTGCTGTTTTTAGTTTTTAAAGACTATTTACTTTTGTCTGTTTTTTTACCATGCCAAATTATTTTCCATAGTATTTGACATAATTTTTCAGATTACTTTTTCAAGTTTCTCAACAATATCATCTGCAAGCAGTAATCATGTTAATGCTTTTTTATGTATCTTACTGCTTTTATCTAATTGAATTATCTAGTACCTGCAATAATCTTAAGTAACTATAATGTTACTAGACATCTTTATCTTGTTTCAAACATTAGTGGAAATTATATAATGTTTCTCTCTTATGATTATTGCTGAATTTTAGGCTGAGATAAAGATATTTACTCGTATGGTAAAAGTATCTACCTATCACTAATTGAATCTTCACCAGAAATGGATATTGGATTTTATCAAAGGCCTTCTTAGTACCCGTGGGAAAGATAATATTAATTTTCTCCTGTCATAATAATAAATTTCTCAATTTTGAATACTGCTTGCATTGCTGATTGTTGATGATATTCTTTAACGTGTTACTAAACTCTGGTTACTAATATTTTATGTTGGCTTATTGTACTGATGTTTGCAAATAAAATTAGTACATGATTGCTTGTGAAATTATTGTTGTATATAGTTTTCAATGTTATGTTGGCATCATACAAAATAATTTGGATAGTTATTTATTTTACCATGTTTTGGAGCAGTTTAAGTAGCATTGTAATTGTCTATGTCTCATTAAATTTATCTTTTTAAATAAAAGTTTCACCAACTTTTTCATTTAGCCAATCATCTGCTGGTCCCAACTGCCTTAGATAAAGGTATTATTTATTATTTCAAAGTTTTCTATAATAAACATATATTGCCCTTATGATAATGAGTGTTAATATATTATGGAAATAAGGAAATGATTAGAGAAATGTGCAAATATCTGTTTCCAAAACTTACCAAAATAATATTATTTATAATAAAAGTAGAAAAAGAAGCAACCTGAGTGCTAAGCATTCATAGGGGACTGCTAAAATAAACTAAAGTGCTTTCTATTAATAATAAAAATAATACAGCTATTGAAAATGATTAATATGGGAGAATCACTGAAATTTTTGATTACTTGAAAATTACAATTGAAACTTTTGGTGTGGGACAATATGCATTCTGGCATGTTCTGAAGTTTTTAATACTAGCAAATTTTGACTTTTGTGACAAATAATATGTAACTTTAAACACTACTTTTTCCCAGAAATATTCCAAAAAATTTGAAATCAGTACATACACAATAAGCTGAACAAAATTCCTAAATTTTAGGAAACTGCTACCAATGTTAATCAAGTCCTTTAGCATTTACCTGAGGGTTTCTATACTTAGAATCCTAGACTAATGAATGCCATAGCTGCTGGACCTCTGGGTTCATTCTAGAACAACTCCCTATTTTCTTTTCACCAAGGGACCCTACGAAAAATGAAAATAGTGTGCTAAGAGAGGTGATATGGCCAAGAGCAAACACAAAGAAGGGCTGCAGAAGGTAGACTCTGGCTTGTCTGGTTATCTTCCCAACAGACTAAAAGCGGCCAAACTGCAGTTACTTAATAATACAAGAGCGTCTCCTAGAATTGCCCGATGAAAACATTCCGGAAGCAGCCGAAGATTCTACGTGAGTGAGAACTTCACCTCTCCAGACCAATAACTACAGTTGCTAGACAAAGCCAACCAGCTTCTCACTGAGAATTCCAGTGTACGACAAAACTCAACAGAAAACTCAAACCTCGGCCAGGGTTGTAGCCTCTTCCCTGCCCAGGTGAGGCCTCCTGCTGCCTCTGTGGAAGTTCTTAGCAACTGTGTTGGCTGCCGGGAGAATGCGAGGCCCGTGTCGCCTCATCACTGTCCTCCTGGCCACGGCTGTCTCCTGCACTGGGGCACTGTGGACAGAAGACTGCAGAAAATCAACATACCCTCCTTCAGGACCAACCTATAAAGGACCAGTTCCATGGTATGCCATAAATCTTGATTTACCACCCTATAATAGATGGCATGAATTAATGGTTAATAAGCTACCGGTGCTAAAGATTGTAGTGAATTCCATAAAGAATATAGTAAATGCACTTGCACCAAGTGGAAAAGTTATGCAGATGGTGGATCAAAAGTTGCCTAAACTACTTGGCAAATTTCCTAGTCCTTATGAAGAGGAAATGAAGGGAATTGCAGATGTCACTAAGATACCTTTAGGAGAGATTATTTCATTTAACATTTTTTATGAATTGTTTACCATGTGCACCTCAATAATAACTGAAGACAAGAAAGGTCATCTGCTGCATGCTAGAAACTTGGATTTTGGAATATTTCTTGAGCAGAACATAAATAATAGTAAATCAGTAATAACTGAGCAACTACAACCTTTATCAGTGAATTTGGACTTCCAAAGAAACAATAAAACCATCTTTAAGGCTACAAGCTTTGCTGGCTATGTGGGCACATTAACAGGTTTCAAACCAGGACTATTTAGTCTCACACTAAACGAACGTTTCAGCATACATGGTGGTTATCTGGGCGTTCTCGAGTGGATTTTGGGAAAGAAAGATGCTGCATGGATAGGGTTTATCACTAGATCAGTTCTGGAAAATGGTACAAGCTATGAAGAAGCCAAGAAAATACTGGTGAAAACCAAGTTATTGGTCCCAGCGTACTTTATTCTGGGAGGGAGCCAGTCTGGAGAAGGATGCGTGATTACACGAGAAAGAAAAGCTTCTTTGGATGTGTATGAACTCAATCCTAAACAGGGTAGATGGTACGTGGTGCAAACAAATTATGATCACTGGAAAGCCCCCTTATTCCATGATGACCGCAGAACACCTGCACAGATGTGTCTAACACGCACAACCCAAGGGAATCTCTCGTTTGCAACCTTATATGATGTTCTATCAACAAAACCTGTCCTCAACAAGCTGACTGTATTCACAACCTTGATCGATGTTACAAACAATCACTATGAAACTTACCTCCGGGATTGCCCACACCGTTGTACAGGCTGGTGAGCACGTATACGGCTACAGACTATGCTGAGACACAAAAGGTGATCTCCAACATGCTGACCAGCGAAGCTGTCTAAATTCCTCCCAAAGGCCAAAGGCTCTAGGCTGCTGTGCTTTTGTTTGCTGTAACACACATACTAACTTTTAAAAAATAAATACTATTCTTAAAACTAAACTAAAAAGAAAAAACCTCAAAGCTCCTTGAAAAGTCCACAATGAACAGTTTAAAAAAATATTTCCCTCCCAAGTAACTTCACATTACCCTTTCCTAAATGGCATTTTCTAGTCTAGCCTTTAAAACAAACATACTCAAGGACACTAGAAAACAATGAGTTACATTTAACGGTTCCTCAATTAACAATAGTCTTACATCAGGCCAGATTTCTTCCTGTACTTAAAATTCTATTTCAACAAAACTAGGGACATAGCCAATGGGTAATTATTTGAAAGAAGGCTTGTAGCCAAAGCTTAAGTCATTGCTCTGTTCTAAAAACATGTTTTGCTCTTGTTGTAATAGTATTTCCACAGAGGCCTGTCAGAGTTTATGACCAACTCCTCCACAGAATTTCGACTGTCCATGAGATTTTCATGTGCGTTCAAGTAAAAAGAAAATATGATCGTCTTGGAATGCCAGTGGGAAGAAGAAGTGTTCTTAGTAAGTTGGTATGCTTTCCTATGCAAGTTACTCTGAGGAACATGAAAACAAGGACACAAATGGACAACTAGTAACACATACTCTTTGCTTTTAAAGAGCTTCATTTCCAGTGAACACATTTATCATACTCATGGGTAGAATACAAAGAAGGGAAGCAAGGGCAGGCTTGCAGCTCCGTGGCTGTGCTTTGTTGGGGCCATCAGAGGCTCCTCCACCCTCAGGCTCATAACATGTTTTCTTCTGGGAACAACGCTACCCTGTCTTCAGCAGGGTCATTTGCAGGCTTTGAGATACTACAAGTTCATGTAATTTGGGGAAACTCCTTTTTTAATAATATATATTATTAAATAATATATATTATCTTGTCCAGCTGGTGCAGATATGTATCACAACTTGATCCTTTCTACTTCTCCTCCCCCTTTCCTCTCTCCCTTATCTATGGATCCCTGAATTCCCTTTCCACGTGCAAAAAGCCTGCCTTCCTGTTTCCTATTATCTACCTTTTATTTTGCTCTTCAAATAATTGTAATTTAGGATTTTAATATATGAGAAATCATGTGATATTTAAACTTTGGTGTCTGATTTATTTCAGTTAGCACTATGGTCTAAAGGTACATCCATTTTCCAACAAATTGCTCAAATTTATCTTTATTTACATCTAAGTAGCACACCATTGTGTGTATATGCATCACATTTCCTTTATCTGTTTGTTATGCTAGTATCTAGATGCCCCCCAAAGCCTCAGATGGTCATCGGTGGGGGTTTGGAGGTGGCAGGTTCCTGGCTGTGTGATGCCAGATCAAGGGTGTGATGGCGGGATTGATATATGGTGCGATGCTAGCATAAAGACTGCCCCACCTGAGTATGAGTGCTACCTGGCCTAAGGGCTCATAGCCTGGGTAAAATATAGGCGACAGAAAGAGGGCTGCTCCGGTCATCACTTGTCCCTTACTGCTTGCAGCTTTTACTGCCATCTGCCTGCCATGAACAATGTGTCCTCTGTAATGCCCTCTGCCTTGTGCCACCCTGCTTTCAAGCCAGCTAACTATTGACTAAAACTGCTACAAACTGTGGGATAAATAAACCTTTCCTCCTTTAAATTTAGGTGTTGGGTATCTTGTCTCAGCAACAGAGAAAAGCAGCTAAAAAACACTGTTATTGGCTCCCTCACCAAAAGAAAAAGGAAACACTACCCACTGTACCCCTCTTTCTTAGGTGAATACTATGAATGAGACTTTCTGACGGCGATTCTCACTTCATTTGGGGCTCCATATTGGACGTCCAGTTTATCAAATGGTCCTAGGACTCAGGCCAGCTTGGTGCTAAGCAGCCCCACGGTCCTTAGGAATCTGGACAGCATTCAGCTTGCCTAGAAGGGGTCAGGGTGTTAACTCCCCTTCCTTCACATACTTTGCCCTTCGACATTCTAGATCCCGGCGCTCAGAATTCACAAACCACTGGTCCTGCCACACTTGGTGCAGGCAGCCGAGCGCTCCCGGGTAACAGTCTGTCTCCAAGACCCGCGGAGGACACGCCGTGAAACCCGCTGACCTTCCTCCCGCCCCGCTGCAGTCCGTCACTGTCAGGACCACGCTGCACGGCCAGCAGCCCCGGTCCACACGGGCGTCTGTGCTTCCCCGCTGTGGCTCTGGCCCCGCCATGGTAGTCTCAGGGCAAGGCTATCTCAGCTCTGAAGAGCGGGCTGTCCTCAGGGCCGCGACTTCAAAGCCGCTCCGGTACTGACGGCCGTCATCGCTTGTCCCTCGCCCACAAATGAGCCTCGGTGAAGTCCTGCCGCAACCCCTCCATGTCATTGCCACTTCCTTTCTGAACAAAAAACACGAATGTGGTTGTGCCCAGGGCATCAGCGCAGTAGCGTGGGTATCCGCCTGAGGAGGAGAATCGTGGAAGTCAGCTGTCTCCTTGTCGTGGGGTGACTCACTCAACTGTGACTTTGTCATTCTAACCCTTACTGGAATATCTGATCCTAAACGATTTGAACACTGAACGTGTAAAATGGCACGGGCAGTCAAGTAGTGGCTGCTACTTATAAATGGAACTTCCATCTAGACAAGTAACTCTTTATAAAATTTAGTTTTTGTAGGATTTTCTAAGGAAAAGTCACCTGGATGGCTTTTCTCATGCATTAAACTTTGCAGAAGTGATTGTCTAAGGAAGTGATTCTTTGTCCCCTTGCTATGGCCTCCAGAGATTCCCCACCCCACCCCAACGTGTGCACAGCCAAGGACTGACCTGACTGAGTCACCGCATGTGCTGTCACTTTCTAAAAATGTATCCAGGGACAGTGTACTGTGTGACTTCTCTGACTTCTTTCACCAAGCACAGTTATTTTGAGATCAGTGCATAATCTGCTCCCATGGTGTGCTATGTAGAATCCCACCGCCTGGGTTTGCAGTTTGATTATTCCTTCAGCTCTTCACTGATGTTTGCTTTTTAGTTTGTAGTTATTGGAAACAAAGCTGATGTGTGTGAACTTGTGAAAGTCTCTGTGTGAGCATAGAGTGGATTGGGTGGGGAGAGTCACAAGATAGTTCAGTGTTGAATTCTTAAATAAACTCCCAAATGCTTTCTGAAGTGACTGTACCACTAGTAAGGTTGAAGGGTGCTCATTCCTCCACCTCCTCACCAACACCTGTGTGACCAGAGTTTAATTTTTCCTCTTCAAAAGGTAGAGAGTGGTATCTTCAGCTAAAGACTGGACAGAATTTTCACATAGCAGAGAACTGATTCTGTTAAGGAACATTTTTGTGCTAAGTCTACATGTGTTCCACGCTGGAATAGCTTTTCAGACCCTGCTGGCTCTGCTTTCAATTTTTAAAACTGTTCTCATTGTTGTGTTTCCTACTTCCCTCATGGTATAGAAAGAAGCTGTTCTCAGAAGTGCGACTTGCACATATTTTAGCCCATTCTGTGCCTTGTGTTTTCATTCTTGTGACAATGTCATTGAAGAGGAAGTTCTGAATTTTGATGAAAACTGACCCCTCATATTTTGCTCTTCCATGGGTACCCTTTATAATGCTTTCTGTAGGAAATCACTCACTAACCCTTCAGCCCAACAACTTTGTCCCATGGAAACGTGTAGTACTTCTTTTCCCATTGCTGGGCCACAATATTAGACACCGCAGCTTAAAGGGGGAGAGGTTTACAGCAGTTCACAGATTCAGCGAGCCAGTCCAAGGTCTCCCTAAGGCAGAGCCCACACGGCGGAAGCGGTGGCAGGGGAAGGCTGCCGACCTCGCGGCAGCCAGAAGCACAGAAAGAAGGGAGGAAGCGGGGACAAGCATGCAGGCTCCCAGGCCTCAACCCCAGGGACCCAATGACCCACCTCCATCAGAGCCCCGCCTCCTAACAATACATTTAACCAGGGAACTCATCGATGCTGAGCTCAACGGTAGCCACAGGGTTCACATCATCCAATCACCCTCCTAACACAAGAGACTTTGGGTGACATTTTATATCTGAACATAACAAAATGGCATTCATTTATGCTTTACATTTTGGATTTTGATCAATTTGGAGTTAGTCAGTTAATTGGGAAATGATTAGGGATAACGATCAAAGACCATGCTTTCTGTATGGCTCTTGAGGGAGAATATCCATGGATAGCATGTTCCAGACACACGTGTGATAAAGATTATCCTTTGTACCTCTTGAAATTCCAGCCTCTGTATCTGAGCGACTCCATAGGTTCTCTAGTCTGCTCCTTTGACTCACCAGACCTGTTCCTTGAATCTAAAATTCCATCCCCAAACTCTCTACCATTGCTCTTAGAAGTGGGCTGCCTGTAAAATGGCCTCACCCTTTCACCGTGTATATCTGGGTATGTCTGACAAGCATTTTATAAATCAATGCGTCTAGAATAAAACTGGGGTCACCTCCTAAAACAACATTGAAAATGTTGAGTTCTACAACTTGGGTATTATGCAGCCTACTAATCTCAGTCTCATGGTGCTCTCCGCCAAAAGTGGTTCGGCACAAATCACGTGGAGAGAGTGGTGTGTATGTGAGGGCAGTGATCGTAAAGCAACCTTTCAGAATAATGGGGATAGAAACTTGAGAAGTGAACCGCCACACTTACCACGTACTCTCCATGAAGGAATCAGCACGGCGAGCCTAATCTGCCCTCCCCTTCAGAGGACCAGTGTCAAGAGGGGCTCAGACACAACCAGCCATTAAACAGCTGCTTCCTGATGAACCGGGGCAGAACGTGCTGCTGTGACCCCAAGACGGCATCTCGGGAGGGAACCCGTGTGGGGCTGTCTGGGGCGTCATGGGAAGGGCTGGACAGTCCATTCTGTGAGCAGGGGAACCTGGCCCTGCCATCTAGATGGCCGTGTGCTTGGCTAAAGCAAGAACAAGCCAGTCCTGAGGCAGAGGTGCTGGGCTGTCAGGTGGGTGCGGAGGGGACCATCGGGGCCCCCACGGCCTCACAGAGATGAGGCAGCGCAGAGACACAGCGGGCACCGGAAGCACAGGCGGCACCCGGAGCTGCAAGGTGGGCTCCACTCAGAGGGCTGGGAGGGTCCCGCTCCTCCTCACAGCCTCACCCAGAGCACCCATGGTCAGGGACCCTAGGCCCACAGGCTGCCAGTCACTGAGGGGTCTTCATGGCCTCTCTTTCTGATGAGCCATGTGAGTCCCCAAAGCCACAGCCAGCTGGGATGGACAGACTGGGACAAGGCCTCACCTTCCCCCGTCCCTGCTTCCTAAGCCCCTGTCTGCCCGGATCACCCAGGAGGAGAACGAAACCCAGCTGCCTAGCGCTGAGGAGGGCGCAGGTCCCCGAGAGTCTTCAGGACAGCACCGAGCGTCCGCCGGTCTGACGGGGAAGCCAGGCTGCCCCTCCTGGGAGCTGATCTAGGGAACCCGCCTCCCAGGTGGAACTGATCCTCACCTGTGGTTCCCGGAACCTCGAACCAGCTCAGGCTGCTCACCAGCTCCCCACAGGGCCTTCCTCAGGGCCCCGGGGCGGGTGTCTCCCCTCGGGGTGCCCCACCCCTGCTGTCCATTCTGAGGCCTGCAATGCCCTCACCCCTGTTTCTCTTCCCTGCAGGGGACCTGGAGTCGGGGTCCTGAGTGGGCCCGCAGACCCCTGGGCTCCTCCTGTGCTCAGGCAGCATCTTCATCAAGGCAGTGCCTGTCCTCAGCTTCTGGGCTGAGGTCCCTGCAGCTCAGACCCAGGTCCAAGGCTGGGTCGCCCTTCACTGCTAGGAGATCTTTTTGTTTGTTTGTTTGTTTGTCTTTTTGAGACAGGGTCTTGCTATGCAGTTCAGGCTGACCTTGAGCTCACTTCATAGCCCAGGCTGGTCTCAAACTCACAAATGCTGGGATTACAGGCATGGGCTACCATGACCACACTGCATTTGGAGCTCATGTTTCCTCAGGAATTCCCGCTGAAATCGCAGGATTCAGCACGGCACTGAACCCTTCATTGAGTGGTCCTGACACCCGGTCCCCGTGTGCCCAGTGCATATACGAGGTGACAGGAGAGCTGTGGCCTGACACACACCTCGCCCAGCAGCAGGGACACACGGGCCCGAGTGAACCCGGGATGGAGACAGGAGGGAGGACCTGGGGGGAAGCCGCTGTTCCCCCTGGAATGGCTGTGGCTGTGTGTTTTCTTTCATCTTTCCTTCACATTGCACGCATCATTCTACGGCAATAAATGTTTCTTGTCGGGCAAAAGTAACTGGCTGACTTACTGAGTAGATGAATGGCAACTGGAGAGGATCTGTCTAGGGTTTTCCCTTCTACACAAAGAAAAATCGACCAGTCCCTTCCAGGATTCTGTGGCCAAAGAGAACGCTGATTGCACCACAGTGAAAACCGAGGACTAGGTAAATTTCAGGGACCTAACAGGAGTCGGTGCCAGGGACCAGCAGTAGGGTGAGGGAGGAACCACCCCCCGGTTCAGCACTGAGCAGAGTGCTCTGGCCCTGGACAGTGGTGCCCCGTGCACAACACTGAGAATGTGCTTCAGGCCACCATGCTGATTGTTTAGAACTAAACTAAAACCTTAACTTTTATTAAAAAGAATCCTACTATTTACATAGATCCAGAAAAGAAGAGCAAAAGCATACGCCAAGACATGGCCGACAGTAACTTGGGGGAAGGGCAGGGGCGGGGTGGGAGCCGGCCCCAGGGGGCGCTCAGGGGCTGGGCCCTGCTGTGGAGCCACCAGGAGCCCCTGCCCTTCGGCTGGGGCACTGGGCCTTCCTGGCGCTGGTTCCTGCTGTGGTGCCACAGCTGGGGACGAAGCTGCAGGTGGAGTTAGTGTGGGCTCCGCAGGTGGGACTTCAGCTGGGGCTGGAGCTGGCCCTGGGGCTGCAAGAGGAGAAAAGATCAGCAGCTGTCCATGTTCCTTCCGGGGGCAGAACCTTCCCACCACCTGTCAGAGGCGGCTCGGCCCACAAAACTGTCCCTGGGAAGTCCTCCAGACTGCAGCCCCCACCGACTGCTGAGGGTCTCAGTGTCCAAAGGCCCCTCCCCTCCCATATGCCCACGGCCCGTACCCCAGTCCTCCTCAGCCTTGGGCTCTGCCTCAGTGGGCTCAGCGTGCCCTCTCGGGGCCAGGAACTCAGCTGGGGGGTCCTCCTGAGGGTGCAGCTCCAGCGAGGGTTCCAGGACATCAGACAGGGACCTGGGGAAGGCGGGCAGCAGCAGAGTGAGAGGCCCGGCCCTGCCTCCCACACTCCCTGCCCAGGGCACCTGCGGGGATGGACACGTGGCCTCCCGTCCGGTCTGTGCGTGGTCCAGGCCCGCCCCCTCCACACCCCCACGGGGCAGTCCTGGCCCAGGCGGCCCTGAGCGCCTGACAGAAGCTCGGTGGGAGGGAACCCTTGCTCGGAGGTGTGACCGCCTCTGCCTTCTCCAGGGCGGTGGACACACTGTCCCTCTGCCCGCCCACTGTCAGCCCCACGGGGACAGAGACTGGTGTCCGCTGTGTGGTGCACTCGGGGGCCCAGGGCTGCTGCCCCATGAATACCTGAGGACGAGGGCACAGCAGGCACCACCCCTGCCTCTCCTCGGGCTTCAGCTCGTGTAGGGATGTGTGCCCAGTTCTCTGTGCCACTACCTGC